>MVGT01002143.1:0-29911 GCA_002174775.1 Macleaya cordata | reverse complement strand
ATGAAAGACAAATCTGAATTTAATTAATTAAGAACCA
Source organism: Macleaya cordata (assembly GCA_002174775.1). Classification (NCBI taxonomy): domain Eukaryota; kingdom Viridiplantae; phylum Streptophyta; class Magnoliopsida; order Ranunculales; family Papaveraceae; genus Macleaya; species Macleaya cordata. The sequence continues at coordinate 29,874 of MVGT01002143.1, read as the reverse complement.
TGTCTAGGGTTTAGAAGTCACCCTTAACCAAATAATTAATCTAGCTACACATGTTTAGAAGTTTCAAAAATAAATTCAGCAAAGAAAATTAACAAAAAGAAAAAGAAAAGAGAGAGAGTTTTTGGAGTTTGCAAACGACTATGGTGCTGAACCGTTTTGCGTACGCCCCTGTTTTGGGTGTTGATAGCAGTAGGAACTTCTCTGTTTTTGCTGATTTGGTATCAAGCAAGAGCAGGTCAGCAACACGGCACAGCACGGCACAGCAACACGGCACAGCACGGCACAGCAACACGGCACAGCAACGCGCCTCCCTCCTTGTGCGTCACCTCCAAAACAGCAGCTTTGTTTTGTTCTGTAGAAGAAAAACGGCAGCAGCAGGTAGCTTGTTTTTTTTCCTATGCGTCAGGATGAAGAAGCTGAATAGAGCAGTAGCCTGGTTCGTTGAGGGAAGAAGAAGAAGGAAAAGGCAGCAGCAATCTCTCTCAATATCACCTCTCTCTTATCGAACAAGAAGAACAACAAACAGCACCTCCCTTGCTTGTTTTAACCGACCAAAACGCAGAACAGAGTGGTAAACCACAAACTCTTTTTTTTTATATTTAAAATAGAACCCTAGCAGCTTGCTTTTCTCTTTTTTTTAAAAATTCTGCCGACCCTTTTTTTTAGAAACAAGCAGCTGCTTGTTTCTAAAAAAACAAAAAAAAATTCCTTTTTGTTAACAACTTATCTCTGCCGACTTATATATAACAAGCAGCTGCTTGTTTTCTTCTTTAAACCTTCAACATACATCTAAATTGGTAAGGAATCTAATTGGTGGGTCCCACTTAAATAGAATTACACAAGACAACAAAATCTGTTTTCTTCCTTAAGAAAAAAAACGTAGAAAGCAAGTGAATGGTGTGTGATGACATCATGCTGATGTCATCAAACTGATTTCTCTTTTTGACATGCAGGTGCCCTTATAGATCATGCTGGTGCCTTTATCAATTAGCCGACTTCGCCAAATGGTATAATTTGTCGATTTTTACCACGTTTTGACCGCTCCACTTACATTTCCTACACAAAACCAAAACACACTTAATTAATTCAAATAGACTAAAACAATTATCTAACTAATATAAATATAGAGGTATTAAATATAATATATATTGTGCTTATCACTTAAGGTGTAGGACCCACCTTAGCCGAACACTAAATTGGGGTACTAATGGACGTCCAGTTCAAGATTAAATTACTTAGTTAAGTTTATTAATTAATTAAATTAATTAATTAGTGTTAAGTAGTTTGTTAGTCACGTGGGACCCACCTTAACACTCTTTTGCCAACTTGAAAACGTGACCTATTTGGATGGAATCTATCCAATTAGTTAGGAAACCTAAGATAATTAGTATGTTTTAGAAGTCTTGGTAGGACCCACCTTTTAGTAAATACCTATTAGAATACAAATTGGATTTCTATTTTGGAAGATTTGGAAGACCAAATTAGTTGGAATTTTAGGTTAGCTCACGTGCTATATTGGTGAACCTAGGTTTTACCTAAACCCTAAACTTAGACTTTATATATTAAATAAACAAGGTGGAAAATCATCTACAACCCTAGCCGATTCTCTCTAACCCCATCTTCCTGTTCAATACTCAAACATCATACAAGAGGACAGTGGCGGATCCAGAAATTTTTTTCAGGGTGGGCGAGTCAACGTTGATCGAGTTGACCTAGTCAACATTGACCGAACCAATTTAACAACTCCATCTGCATTAGCATTAGTATAATTATATATTGTATAAACACATAATAAATAAAATTAATGAATTCAAAAAAATATTTACTTCTTAATTCCAACAAAATATTTGTATTTTTGTACTATTGTCCTTGATCAATGAGTTTTCACTTGTAAGTTTTATATATATAATCGTCTCAATATACATAAAAAAAAACCCAAAAAAAGTCACTAGCTTCTTAATTACAACAAAGATTTTTTATATTTGTCTTCAATATATTCTAAAACTGCTTAAATTTCAAAAAAGCACCCACACTAAAAGAAATACTAATCTTTAATAGCAAGAGTAAATAATTGAATGTAATCATCACTCCAAATCAAGTATCAAGAATTGATTTATCTTGTTAAGTAATGAAGTACAAATGCCACATCAAATATTAAGAAACAAAATAACCAAATCAAAATAGTAACATTGTACAAAAATAAAACAACAAACCAAAACACCCCTAAATCAATTTTCATCCCCAAAGGCAATCAATTTAGATAAAAAATAATTTCAGTTGAGAGGTTTTTGAGGTTTTAAATGAGAAAATTAAATATAAAAAAACCTATAACCAAAGTCAAGCATTAAGTAATTAACATCACTTTATCAAACCCTCCAGTGAAATTGTTCTTTTTAGTTTCTACAACAGGTTTAAGAAGTAAATAAAGAGTATAATTTTTGTTGTATGAACTGATCCACACCAATATTATTTTATTTAATTTTGAAATAATAAAGAAGGTGGTCAACATCTATTAGAATAGGGTGGTCAATAATTGAAATTCTAAGTATGTATTCAAAATTTTAAAAAGAGAGGGTGGTCAACTGACCACCCACTCTATACCGTGCATCCGCCACTGCAAGAGGACACAGGTTGTGTAGAAGCATGGAGCTTGTGAGAAGAATATCCTGGATAATTTTTGCTTTTCAATTTTGCAAGTGTTTTCAGCAACTTCAGGTAGGTCTCGACCCACTTCTAGCGGTGTATTTTCTCACCGTTGTAGAAATCTATTTTGATGTATAGATCGATTTTGATATTTGGTTATGCTACTGATTCATTCTTTTCCTAAGTTGATGTTAATACTTGATCTGTCGCTCAATTACTGTTCAACATGTTCTTGTATGAAACCTTAAATAACATATGTTGTTTATTATTTAAAGAGTATAGGTATCATGATTAATGATTTTGATCACTAAAGTTGTTTAATCGCGTGATTTACGAGAGCATGGTTTTTCTCGATGCATGTTTTCACCCTCCGTTAGGGGTGGTTAGATGTACCTACTAGCATGCTCATTATATTTAACAACATTGCAGATTTGTTTTGCGAAGAGAGGATCTGGTGGTGCAATAAGATCTTATGTTACATTGAATATGATAAAGATTTGATCATTATTTTGTATTATCTTGTACTTATGTTTAAAAGGCAAAGTAGGGACTGAATTGGGTGTAATCAAAAGCTTTCAATATGTTTCATAATCATATTGGTTGGTTTTGTTGGGTTGTAACAGCTATTAATTATTGTATTTGTCGAGAACATGCTTTACTTGAAATCTGAAATCTCTGCATAACCTGTGTTGACCATGTTATAACTCATGCAATATAATGAATTTCAAGTGAGACCAGTTGAAAACGAATACTGACATAATATGGTTGATTTTGGTAGAAGCACATAAATTTAAGTTAGTTTTTACTAAATTTCCAAGATTTTTAATTAGGTGAAGGCGTTTGCTGAAATATTAGGGGCCCATTTGATTCGCGATCCAAAAACTTGTTTTCAAAAATTAATTTACACTTGAATTAAACTATATATTGTATCACATTTAAAATTGCATTTTCACTTTACTATAAAATCCTATATGATTTCATTGAAAACACATAAAACAACATTTTTTTATTTTATAAAATTCTACATGATTTTGTTGTAAATCCTAAAACAGTTTTTGATGTAGTACAAGATGTAAATTATTATAGGTGAAAATTAGTTTTTGAAAACAAGTTTTTAGATCACGAACCAAACGGGCCTAGAGTTTTCTGCCAACAATAGCTTTGCATATTTTCTCTCATACCTAAATTATGAATTTATAGATGGTTTCTTCATAAAAGTTGTGAAGCCTGATGTTCTCTATGTAGATATGAAATTTCAGAATTTTTGAAGATAAACACGATTTACTGCGATTTTTCCTCTACCAGCTATTTTCTAGACCAACTGTTTTGGGTTGCTGTTGACCCGACTTTGACCAGATATATATTGAACTTTCGTTTGCCTAAAATTATGATTAAAATTATGTCGAAGTGTATTTTTGAATTACCTTTCAGTCAACAAATTATTCACTGAATTTTGAATTACAATGAGTTCTGAATAATTCCTTAAGTCCAAGTATGTCAAATCTGACTACTATTTCCAACAGTGGTTTTACGATTTAAATAGAACTTTAACGGTGGAAGTTATTTTTTTCTAAGAAGGAAAATTCAGTCTTAAACTAAATTCATTTAGTATTTCTAAGATCGGATAAATGGATATCGGGATGTGTATTTTTTTTTAGGTGAACACGTGTTCAAAATTAGACTTAATAAGTGGTTTTAGAGTTAACACTTCGGATTTTGGGTTTCGAATTTGGGTTTATTCGGGATTTGGGGTGTTACATGTGGTCCACAAGTTAACCCATCGTGCACTAGGTGAATTTGTGTTAACATCGACCATTTTCGCTCAATATGTGGGTAACTAGCTTCAGCTAGGTTCACCTTCATCATTCTTCATACGACCCATCGGTCATCGCATGACTACACAGAGAGGCGAGCTAACCACCTATCGTTGAGATTCACACCATCATCTCAAGTTGTTTACAATTAATTATCTAAATTATTTCTTAATTGGTACACCTACAAGTTCATGATTAACAGATCGGACTATTCTCGTAAGAGTTTTATCATCCGAATCTACAAGGTTCATTACACATACATTACATGCTAAATTTCTATTAGCATAGTAAGACATGCCAATAACTCAATTAACATAATCCCACAATTCACATATACAAGATTAAAATAACATCCAACATAAAACATCCACGTTGGTAAACCATTTACTCCAAACAAACTTTGTATGGAATCAAACTATATAAAGTGAATAAACAAGAAAACCATTCAGATGTTTCTTAGTTTAAACTAGGTATTTCCCCGTGCCTCCGGCACGGGTCAATACCTCGTTTGCCTCTTCACACTCATTACGCGCGTATTTTTTTGGTAAATTAATTGTCCATCATCTCCATTCGTACATGTAGATTTAATGCACATATTTCACCATCATCTACCCCCACCACAGCCACCACCACTGCCTACATATAATCATTTTATATTGTCTTCATCTGACCACTAATGTTCAAATTTTTATTTTTATTTTTCAGATTTATAGTTTAATCGGTAGAGGTGTTATTGATGGTGATAGTGGTGTAAAAAAAATGACAAATCCCTTCCCCCTAGTAAAATGACCTTCCCCTAACTATCTATATACTAAGGGAGGGAAGTGTTGGTTTATGTTTGTCATCAACGGCTGAGAAGTTAAGTTATGAAACCATCCAACGGTTGCAACTTAAAATCTATAATATTACATAACAAAAGTTATTTGACAATAATACCCTTCTCCATTTAAATATAACTCTTCTCTCTCATAAACCCTAATATTTTTTTTTGTGCCCCCAAGATTAAACTTCACCCTTCACAGGGAAGACGGTGATCCTTGTGATGATGACGGCAGAGGAAGGTGGCTCGATGGGGTTCGTAGTTTGCTAGTGGGTAAGGGGTTAGGGTAGGCTGTTCCGGTGGCAGGGTAGCTAGATTACGACGAAGGGTGGCCGGTGGATAGCCTGTCATTGAGTCTCAAATGATGATTCTGGTGAGTTAATTTGTATTATCTCAGGTGTCGGATCTGTTTGTTCTTTCCTCTTCTCAAGCCTTATCTCTCTCCTCTTCCCAATTTCTAAGGTTATTGGATCTATGTTTGCTCAATCTCTCTTTCTCTCTCTCTTTGTTGAAACAGGTTAAAGTTCGATGGTTGAAGAGATTATCATGGGGACAGAGCTTTCTCTCCTTCTCTATCTTACTTCTCTCTTTAGATGCAGGGTATCTGGACGAAAAAAAATAAGGGATTCAGCATCAAGATTTTTTTCAGGTGAGATTAATTTCAGAAAAAACTTTAATTTATGTTGATTTGGTTAGGTTTTGGAGTAGCCAAATCATGTGATGGAACTCTCTCCCTGAAACAAACCGGTCATACCCTAATCCACTCCCTTCACCCTAATCCTTTCTCCCTCTCTCTCTTCTCTTGCAGTGAACACCTAACTATAGGCTCCTCTCTTTTTCTTTGTTCTAGGGTTCTGATTCGTTTCTCTTTTCCTTCTTTCTTTTTTTTGGGCTTTTGTTGCAGGTTGCCTTTAAGAGGGTTTTGTCTCATCACCTGTGGGGAGAGGAAAACGGACAATTTTGGTTGAGGTCCCGCTGCATCAATGTTATGTTCGTACGTTGAGGGTCTTTTTGTTTTTTTGAAGTATTTTTAAGGTTAATCCATGTTATTCATACTATTCATACTATTCTAGGAGCTTTTTTTTGGGTTTTTCTTTTTCATGTTTGATTAGTTATTTTCATTTTTGGTCTATTACTCTCCTCTCTCAGATACGCACTCCCTCTATCTTGCAGGTTAAAGTAGGAGAGGGAGCTGTATTACATGATGTAGGGAGATTTTTGTGCATCTTGGTTTATTTTCAATTTTTAGTTAATTTTTGAAATTTGAAGTACCCATTTTGGGGTTTAATTGTTTTATTTCAATGATCTGAGTCTTTCCTCTCTCTGTGTTTGCCGGTCTTGGGAGTGGTAAAAGATTACTTTCTTTATCTCACTCATCCAGGGGCTGGGATCATGGTCTAGGGTTGTAGTTGGTGCTCTATAATTTTATTTGAGAAAAAGATCATCGGTATTTTTTTTAGTTGATGCTCTGTTTGGTATTTCAGTGTACTAATTCTACAGTATATTTTTTTTTACTAGACAGATCTTTTGTTTTTGGTGCTCTATATTTTTATTTGAGAAAAAGATCATCAGTATTTTTTTTAGTTGATGCTCGGTTTGGTATTTCAGTGTACTAATTCTACAGTATATTTTTTTCACTAGACAGATCTTTTGTTTTTGGTGTGTTTCCACTGATTTTTTCATTACAGTGAGATCTTTAGTTTGATTTCTTTTTTTAGGTGTCAAAGATACCCCAACATTCAGAACTGCTGCATTATATGCTTAGGGTTAGTTTTATAGAGATTTTCCATTTCACGTTTTTGTTATTTTCTTTCCTCTAACCTTGCTAATGGTCTATTGTAGGGTCAAGGTATGAAGTAACTCTGCCTCTTTTTTTTTTGCTCTCTCTATCTCACGCTTAAGTCTTAATCAGTATCTAACCTGTGTATTTTTCTTACAGCACCTAGAAGAAGAGTGACGATTTGAGAGGGGTCGGGTACTCTCTCTCTCTCTTTCTCCCCGCTTTGGAAGTTAAAGGGTTTTAACAGTAAATATTCCCTTTTTTTTCATTGGTTTATGTTATGGCCTTTATGAGTTTGTTCTCTTAAGTTAGAAATTTTAAAGATTACTTGGCTTTATTGCAGGTTGGAGAGTTGGAGTAGTGCCCAAGAGTTTCAGCCATCTCTTCTTTGTTAATGGTGAGGGTGGGTTTTTCTTAACCTTTTGATCGGTGATTTTACTTATTTTTAAACTTTGTTGTTTAGTGTTTTGAATAATTCCTCTGAAGAAAAATTGGGGCTTCTTTTTTTGCTTATGGTTTTGTTCATCCTAGCACTTCTTTACAGGTTTGCAGGTCTGATGAGGTTTCATTTTGGTGACACATCTTTTTCTATATCTCTCCTAAGTTAGAAAGAAAAAGGATCGATTAGACCACTCTAGTTAAGTTGAATGTAACATAGGAAAGTGAAAATATTGGGAATAACATCTTGTACTGTGTGAAATATCAACATCTTAGGATCAAATGCATCTACTATACAAATAGAAGTTCAAAAAGTCAGAGAGGGGTCTCAAAGTAACGATAAACATGGAACATCCATTTCTCAGACATTTTCTAAAAACAAAATTACATTATGTAAACATGAGAAATTACAGGGCATATAAATTATTTTCAAAAAACAAAATTACATTAATTACCATTTCCAGCCCATCTACATTCCATGAAAAAGATTACAGTATATAAATAACATAAAATAATAACGAAAAAGGAAAAAATTTAGCTAAAACAAAGGTGAGCAACAATAACCTTTTATTCTAGCTAACACATTTTTTTTCTTCTCATCCTTCTTCCAGATATGGAACCCCTCACAATCTATATATCATAGACACCCAAACAACCTGAAACAAAAATGAAAACAACACCCCAAATGTCTTTGGTGTGTATAATGTATTTAGGGTGTGATTATGTTCACCAACACTTGTTCTCTTTTAATCTTCAAAATAAACTGCAAAAAATAACAAAACTAAACTGAAATCCATTGAGAAATGTGTACCAAACTACTGATAAACCTCAACAAAGAAAAATGGACTGCCATAAAGACCATCTGCATCAAAGAATAAAAAAAACCCAGACCCTGTAGTACCCACACTAAGAGTAAGCGAAAAGAGGAGAGATATAGAAAAAGATGTGTCACCAAAATGAAACCTCATCAGACCTGCAAACCTGTAAAGAAGTGCTAGGATGAACAAAACCATAAGCAAAAAAAGAAGCCCCAATTTTTCTTCAGAGGAATTATTCAAAACACTAAACAACAAAGTTTAAAAATAAGTAAAATCACCGATCAAAAGGTTAAGAAAAACCCAACCTCACCATTAACAAAGAAGAGATGGCTGAAACTCTTGGGCACTACTCCTCTCCAACCTGCAACAAAGCCAAGTAATCTTTAAAATTTCTAACTTAGAACAAACTCATAAAGGCCATAACATAAACCAATGAAAAAAAAGGGAATATTTACTGTTAAAACCCTTTAACTTCCAAAGTGGGGAGAAAGAGAGAGAGAGAGTAGCCGACCCCTCTCAAATCGTCACTCTTCTTCTAGGTGCTGTAAGAAAAATACACAGGTTAGATACTGATTAAGACTTAAGCGTGAGATAGAGAGAGCAAAAAAAAAAAAAGAGGCAGATTTACTTCATACCTTGACCCTACAATAGACCATTAGCAAGGTTAGAGGAAAGAAAATAACAAAAATGTGAAAGGGAAAATCTCTATAAAACTAAAGATATAATGCAGCAGTTCTGAATGTTGGGGTATCTTTCACACCTAAAAAAAGAAATCAAACTAAAGATCTCACTGTAATGAAAAAATCTGTGGAAACACACCAAAAACAAAAGATCTGTCTAGTGAAAAAAATATACTGTAGAATTAGTACACTGAAATACTAAACCGAGCATCAACTAAAAAAAATACTGATGATCTTTTTCTCAAATAAAAATATAGAGCACCAAAAACAAAAGATCTGTCTAGTAAAAAAAAAAATATACTGTAGAATTAGTACACTGAAATACCAAACAGAGCATCAACTAAAAAAAAATACCGGTGATCTTTTTCTCAAATAAAAATATAGAGCACCAACTACAACCCTAGACCATGATCCCAGTACCTGGATGAGTGAGATAAAGAAAGTAATCTTTTACCACTCCCAAGACCTGCAAACACAGAGAGAGGAAAGACTCAGATCATTGAAATAAAACAATTAAACCCCAAAATGGGTACTTCAAATTTCAAAAATTAACTAAAAATTGAAAATAAACCAAGATGCACAAAAATCTCCCTACATCATGTAATACAGCTCCCTCTCCTACTTTAACCTGCAAGATATAGGGAGTGCGTATCTGAGAGAGGAGAGTAATAGACCAAAAATGAAAATAACTAATCAAACATGAAAAAGAAAAACCCTAAAAAAAGCTCCTAGAATAGTATGAATAGTATGAATAACATGGATTAACCTTAAAAATACTTCAAAAAAACAAAAAGACCCTCAACGTACGAACATAACATTGATGCAGCGGGACCTCAACCAAAATTGTCTGTTTTCCTTTCCCCACAGGTGATGAGACAAAACCCTCTTAAAGGCAACCTGCAACAAAAGCCCAAAAAAAGAAAGAAGGAAAAGAGAAACGAATCAGAACCCTAGAACAAAGAAAAAGAGAGGAGCCTATAGTTAGGTGTTCACTGCAAGGGAAGAGAGAGAGGGAGAAAGGATTAGGGTGAAGGGAGTGGATTAGGGTTTGACCGGTTTGTTTCAGGGAGAGAGTTCCATCACATGATTTGGCTACTCCAAAACCTAACCAAATCAACATAAATTAAAGTTTTTTCTGAAATTAATCTCACCTGTAAAAAATCTTGATGCTGAATCCCTTATTTTTTTTCGTCCAGATACCCTGCATCTAAAGAGAGAAGTAAGATAGAGAAGGAGAGAAAGCTCTGTCCCCATGATAATCTCTTCAACCATCGAACTTTAACCTGTTTCAACAAAGTGAGAGAGAAAGAGAGATTGAGCAAACAGAGATCCAATAACCTTAGAAATTGGGAAGAGGAGAGAGATAAGGCTTGAGAAGAGGAAAGAGCAAACATATCCGACACCTGAGATAATACAAATTAACTCACCAGAATCATCATTTGAGACTCAATGACAGGCTATCCACCGGCCACCCTTCGTCGTAATCTAGCTACCCTGCCACCGGAACAGCCTACCCTAACCCCTTACCCACTAACAAACTACGAACCCCATCGCGCCACCTTCCTCTGCCGTCATCATCACAGGGATCTTCGTCTTCCCTGTGAAGGGTGAAGTTTAATCTTGGGGCAAAAAAAAAAATAGGGTTTATGAGAGAGAAGAGTTATATTTAAATGGAGAAGGGTATTTTTGTCAAATAACTTTTGTTATGTAATATTATAGATTTTAAGTTGCAACCGTTGGATGGTTTCATAACTTAACTTCTCAGCCGTTGATGACAAACATAAACCAACACTTCCCTCCCTTAGTATATAGATTCACTCGTGCATCGAAACCGAACACAAAACCAATTATCAAAACTACTACGTATAGTGTTATTTAACCAATACAATAGCCTATAAGCAAGTTATAAGTTAAATTTAATCCAACCAGCAACCTATTAACATGTTATTACCTAAATAAAAACACAAACAACAACATACTAACATGTTACAATCCAAATATAATGCTACCAACAGTATGTGAACATTTTACAATCCAAATATAGTCCATACAACATCATATTCATAGGTTATAACCTAAGTAAAATCAAATCAACATCTTATTAATAGTTTATAGCATACAAACAATCAAAACAGTATTATATCCCAAGTAAAATCAACCTACACATGTTAAAAAGAGATTAAGAGTACCCCCAACATTAAGTTTTATTAGTTGAGAAAGGCTACAAAGATCGTAGGAATAAGAAAACTTATCTGTACACAGCCCTTTCTATCGATCTCTTCTCTTCATGGATCTTCTCTTCCTCAACTTTATTGCCATAGGTTTCTTCTCTCTAGTTGTTGATTTCTTTTTCTCTCTCAACCCTTTTATTTCAACTATTATTCCAAAAAAAAACCCTAATTTTCGTACTAGGAGCATCTTATAAATATAACTCTTATTAAAAGAGTCATAAACCTACTAAAAACATGAAAATCTGCTAGACGAGTTACCCTATAACTGTAAGGTCTATAGAACCTAACTTAGTTTATTTGTCTATTTTTGTGTCAAAAACTCAATGATTTGTCAATACTGTACTCGTAGTTAGAGTTAGAATGTCGGTCTCTCGGATCATCATCTTGAAGCCTTGAAGATATGACAAGATTCAACTCAACTCACCACCAAAACTCTTATTAGGATGGTAAGTGACTTAGAATCCCAATGCTATAGGTGGTTTAGTTTAAATTGGACAATGTGGTAAGGTTGGACACTTGTTAAAATCAAAATTTGAAGAATACAATGATGAGTTCGAACACATATGTTCGATTCCTATGGTCAACTGTTGTGTTTAAAAAACACACCAGTACCACTTTAGGTTCGAACCCAGTTGAGTTCGAACACCGGTTCGAACCTAAAATGGTACTGACTTTTTTTTCATGCGAAAAAAAACACATCAGTACCACTTTGGGTTCGAACCCGGCTGAGTTCGAACATAGGTTCGGATCTAAAATCGTACTGATTGTTTTAACTTCTTCAAAAAAAAAAATTATTCATAAAAACCTTTCCATTTTTGTTAGAAGCATTTTCATATTAATTTCTTGGACTTTTATTTCTAAAAAATATGAAATATTTCTAGGAATGAAAAAACACTTCCCATGGTTATTTATTACCTAGTGTTTTTCTCACATGGATTGATGATGTTTTAAAATCAAAAAGTGACTCACCATCATACTTGAAAACTCATCATCCACTTGGAATGTTTATGAGTGATGAAGAAAAGGAATACCACTTGATATGTTCTTTATTATTACTTATGGTGGAAATAATTCTTAAACCATAAAGAGGAAACATTCCTAAGTGGAGTGAGAGGCTCAATGAAATGACCTTTCATCTCCATTAATGATGTCTACCATTAAAACTAGAAATATTAGTTTATTCTAGGATTAGGATGGACTTTTCACTATAAATAGGGGTTGGACCTTCATGTTCTAAATCAACCATTTCATCTTATTATTCAGCAAGTCTTTGGAGAGTTTCAACTCTACATACTTAGCTTCCAAGCTTGTTGTTCATGGTACAATCCTTCCTATTTTAAATCAAAAACTCCATTTTTGTTACCGGTGGATTTATGGTGGTTCAAGGTACGGTACTTGTGGAGTTCAAGTTAGAGATGCATCATAATCAACTAAGAGGCAAATTCTTAGAGTTTGAAGTTATGGAAGAACTGTACACCGTAGCTGATCGGAGCGTAGAAGGAGTCATAAATCGTGTCCATTGAGTGGTAAATCGGTTTGTAAGTTCTCAATAACTTTTAGTGGATTATTTCTAGACTAGGTTTTGGGGTTTTTCCCAGTTTGGGTTTTCCTCGTAAACAAAATCTCTTATGCATTTTTCTGTTTATTTTTTGTGAGATTAAAATATTCGATTCTTGTTCTTAATTCTGCATATTAAGAACCGAATAAGCCAAATCTCTTGTTAGCGATTTTTGTTTTATTCGTTATCACCTTAGTAATTTTTATTAGGTGATTGTGTGATCCTTATCCTTAATCACATTGACATATGGTTAATCCAACTAAACCGTAGGTTATTTAGACTTTCAATTTGTATCAGAGGGGGTTCACCTACTGGGTTTAACAACCTAAGTGTGATCCTTATTTGTGATTTATGGATTCACAAAGAGAGGGAAGTGCTGTAAACAAATCGCCATTGTTCAATGGTAGCAACTATCCCTATTGGAAATCTAGAATGAGGGCTTTCCTTAAGTCCCTAGACCAAAGAGCTTGGAGAACTGTAGAAGTAGCTTGGTTTTCACCTACTATGATGGTAGGTACTGGATATAATTCCAAGGAAGTTCCCAAATTAAAAGACCAATGGGCTTCAGATGAAAGTGAGGCAGCCACTAAAAATAATAAAGCCCTTAATGCCATCTATACTGCAGTAACGGTCGACGAATTTTGTCGCATTTCCAATTGTGAAGTAGCTAAGGAGGCATAGGATATTCTAATGGTTACTCACGAAGGTACTAGGACAGTTAGAATAGCAAAGCTTCAAATGTTGACCACCCAATTTGAAACCATTAGAATGGATGACAATGAAACTTTTGACGAATTTTATGCTAAACTATATGATATTGTCAACAACTCTTTTGCTTTGGGTGAAATTATTTCTAACTCCAAAGTAGTTCATAAGGTTTTGAGATGTCTTCCCGAAAGATTTCAAGCTAAAGTTACGGCTATTGAGGATAGTAAAGATATTGATGCTATTCTCCCTGAAGAATTTGTAGGGAATTTAAGAACGTTCGAAGTTGGTTTCAAATCTTCAAGGAAATCAAAGAACATTGCTTTTACAGCCTCAAAAAGCTTTAAGGAAGAAAAATACTCTTCCAATGATAAAGAAATTGCTCTTCTCACAACAAAATTCAAGACTTTCTTGAACAACAAAAAGGAGAAATTCAATAAGCCAAGATTTGGTTCATCTTCCAAAACAAGGCTACGTGACAAATTCAAGAACTTTGATAAAAAGTTTGAGATGAAAAACTCCTCAGAAGTTCAATGCTTCAAATGTCATGGCTTTGGACACATAGCTAATGAATGTCCAAATAAAGCTCCGGCCAAAGCCAAAAAAGCAATGAAGGTTACACTAGACGACTCCGACTCATCCTCCAATGCTAGTGAATCTACTGATGAAGAAAACAAGGAGAAAATGAAGGCTATGACTACAACTCTCTCTCAAGTATTCAAAGATGCTGCTTCCTTTAGTGATAAAAAAGTGAGTGATGAAGAAATAGACCCGGAGGAGTTGTGTGCTAAACTTCTCAAGAAGAGTGTTGACTTATCCAAGGAAAACAAAGGGCTGAATGAGAAGTTGTTACTCATTCAATCTGAAAAGGATGAAGTCATGTTCAAGTTGCAAGAAAGTTTTAACAACATAAAGCAACTTGAAGAGGAGATATCAAGGCTAGTTACCACAATTAACTCTCTTGAATTGGATTATGGAAAAGCCTTGGACAAAATCAAGTCTATTGAAACCATTCTTGATATAACCAAGTGAGACTTAACTTTGTCAAATGAAATGTTAGATAAGTTTACTCATGGTTCTAACTTTTTATCTAACTTGTTGAATGCAGCCAAGACTACAAATGATAAGAAGGGATTGGGATATGAGGCTTCAACTAGTTCCAACCTACCACAAGGAAATAATTTGTGAAAGCAAAAGAGCAACCTATTCAAAGGATTCCTCAAACTCACAAGAATATATCCGTTCAAGCCAGTAAAATACTAGGTAAGGCAAAAGGCACTTATTTTGCTGAATTGTGTTCATATTGTGGTGGTTCAGGTCACTTGCAGAATACGTGCAATTACTATTTGGAAGATGCTTTCAATGAACAAAGAAAAGCAAATCTTTTCGATCAATACAAGGAATTACAAGCAAAAGCAAGGAACCTTTCAGATGAGATATCAAAGCTCACAAGGAGTACATAAGGTAATATCTCCAAAGGTAAAGCTCCTTACAAACCTAAGAAGGATATTACAAAAATTAAGGTAGTTGTTCATAAAACTGCCAAATCCACCTAAGACAACACAAAAGAAAAATCTGTGTGGGTTAAGAAAGGTGAGATAAAAGCTAATATTGTTTTAATTGCTTATAAAGCCAGTAACTCACTTGATTGGTTTCTTGATAGTGGCTGTAACAGGCATATGACTGGTGACAAATCATGCTTCAGTTACTTCAAAAGTCATACTGGCGGAGTCGTTACATTTAGTGATGGTAGCACCGCTCATGTCAAAGGTAAAGGTACAATTAAGTTACCCGGTGTACCGGATATCGAGGATGTACTTTATGTAGAAGGTATGAAAGCTAACCTTCTAAGCATTAGCCAAATTTGTGACACTGATCATTTCGTGATTTTTACTTCCAATGGTTGTGAAATCATGAATGGTGATGGTAAATGTGTAATGATAGGTAGGAGGTCAAATAGTAATTGTTATATGATAGATGCTTCTCATAACCCTGCATGCAATTTGTCTAAGCTTGATGTTACTCACCTTTGGCACCTAAGACTAGGTCATGTCAACTTCAGAAAACTAGCAAAGATCGCCAATAAAGGGTTAGTTCATGGATTACCTAAGGTAAGTAAGACTGTTGATGGAGTATGTAGACCTTGCCAAAAGGGCAAACAAACTAGAAGTCCACATAAATCATCAAAAGATATTGGTACCACCAAACTATTACAATTAATTCAAATGGATCTTATGGGTTCTATAAGAACCGAAAGTATAGTGGGAAGCGATATATCCTAGTCATGGTTGATGATTTTTCTAGATATGCTTGGATTGCTTTTCTTAGAGGAAAATCTGACACTTTTGATGAATTTTTCATTATATGCCAGCGAATTCAAAATGAGCAAGATTGTAAAATCAAACGGATTAGGAGTGACCGTGGTACATAATTCAACGATTCAAAAGTTGAAGACTTTTGTGATCAAAATGGCATAAAGCATGAATTCTCAGCACCCATAACTCCTCAACATAATGGAGTTGTTGAAAGAAAGAATTATGTGATTCAAGAGATGTCTAAAGTACTTTTACATAGCAAAGATCTAGCACAAAGGTTTTGAGGTGAAGCTGTTTTTACTGCTTGTTACTTGGTTAACCGAGTTTATCTAAGACCCAAAATTCTTAAGACCCCTTATGAACTTTGGTTTGGTAAGAAACCAAATTTAAGTTACCTTCGTGTTTTTGGAAGTCCATGCTACATCCTTAGGAATAGAGAAAATACTGTAAAATTTGACTCCAAAAGTGACGATGGAATCTTCATTGGGTATGCTTTGGATAGCCGGGCCTTTCGTGTCTATAACAAAATGACCGAAACTATCATGAAATCTATTAATGTTGTTATTGATGATTCTAACATTTCTTCATCTTTAGATGCAGCTGAAGATGACAATCTTGTTGAAGGTAAAATTATAAAAAGCTAAACATGATTCAGACAATGATGTTGATGCATCAACTTCACAAGATTCTGATGAAAAGCAGACTATTCCTCAAGTCTTGACTACAAATGATCAAGAAATTCAGCCTAGAGATCATGCTCAAGATCATCCAACCACATTGGCTCAAAGATTACACAATCTCGATGAAATCATTGGGGGGATTAAAACCGGTGTTCAAACGCCGAGACAAGTTCAAAACATTGTAAATCATGTATGTTATGTCTCCATGTATAAACCTACTAATGTGGTTGATGCCTTGCAGGATTAAAATTGGATACAAGCAATGCAAGAAGAGCTTGGCCAGTTCACAAGACAAGAAGTGTGGAGTCTTGTACTTCGTCCCAAGAATACCAATGTGATTGGAACCAAATGGATCTTTAAGAATAAATCTGATGAATTTGGTATTGTTGTGAGAAACAAGGCTAGAATTGTTGCACAAGGGTATTCCCAAATTTAAGGTGTAGACTTTGATGAAACCTTTGCTCCAGTTGCAAGACTAGAGCCTATAAGGTTGCTTCTTGTGGTTGCTTGCCACTTAAAATTCAAACTCTTTCAAATGGATGTCAAAACTGCATTTCTAAATGACATCTTACAAGAAGAAGTCTTTGTAGAGCAACCAAAAGGATTTGGAGATCCCATCAATCCTAACCATGTTTACCGCTTGAAGAAAGTCCTTTATGGTTTAAAACAAGCTCCAAGAGTATGGTATGATAGATTAACTACTTTTCTTCTTAGAAAAGGATTCTCAAGAGGGGGAGCCGATAAAACCATGTTTATTAAATGGGCTAAAAATGATGGTCTTGGTTCTCAAATCTATGTAGATGACATAGTATTTGGTTCTACCTCAACCAAATAAACTGAAACCTTCTCAAATCTTATGAGTAAGGAATTTGAAATGAGTATGGTTGGAGAAATAACTTTCTTTCTTTGATTGCAGGTGAAGCAACAAAAAGATGGGATACTTATATCTCAATCAAAATATGCCAAGGATCTTATAAAAAAGTTTGGCATGGAATCCGCAAAAGATGCTCGCACACCGATGGGAACCACTTCGAAGTTAACTAATAATTTAGCTGAACAGAAAGTGGACCAAAAAAAATATAGAAGCATGATAGGGAGTCTTCTTTACCTTATAGCTAGTCGTCCTGATATTTCTTTTAGTGTTGATGCTTGTGCTCGCTACCAAGCAAAACCCAAAGAGTCTCACTTAACAGCTGTTAAACGAATCATTCATTATGTTAAAGGAACTCTTGGATTTGGCTTATGGTACACTAATGATACAAATTCTAAAATAGATTTTTCTAGAAGTCCACATAAATCATCAAAAGATATTGGTACCACCAAACCATTACAATTAATTCACTTGGATTTTATGGGTCCTATGAGAACCGAAAGTATTGGTTGGAAGCGATATATCCTAGTCATGGTTGAAGATTTTTCTAGATATACTTAGATTGCTTTTCTTAGAAAAAAATCTGACACTTTTGATGAATTTTTCATTATATGCCAGCAAATTCAAAATGAGCAAGATTGCAAAATCTAAAGGATTCGGAGTGACCGTGGTACAAAATTCAAAGATGCAAAAGTTAAAGACTTTTGTGACACAAATGGCATAAAGCATGAATTCTCAGCACCCATAACTCCTCAACAGAATGGAGTTACTGAAAGAAAGAATCGTGTGATTCTAGAGATGGCTAGAGTACTTCTTCATAGCAAAGATCTAACACAAAGGTTTTGGGGTAAAGCAGTTTTAACTACTTGTTACTTGGTTAACCGAGTTTATCGAAGACCCAAAACACTTAATACCCTTTATAAACTTTGGTTTGGTAAGAAACCAAATTTAAGTTACCTTCGTGTTTTTGGGAGTCCATGCTACATCCTTAAGGATAGAGAAAATACTGAAAACTTTGACTCCAAAAGTGATGAATGAATCTTCATTTGGTATGCTTTGGATAGTTGGGCCTTTCGTGTGTACAACAAAAGGACCGAAACTATCATAGAATCTATTAATGTTGAAATATCACCTATACCCAGGTGTATATGGAAAGGGGATCAATATCTACCAATTTAAGACTTAATACATGATAAAGCTAAATGATACGAAATTGAAACACGTAGTTATTGACTTATTCGATTCTCAACTGCGGAATTAAAGAGGAATCAAATATTTCAATCTTGCACAATAATCATTCACACAAATTAGCATTCAACACAAATGATTTTTGTTGACGGGGAACATCCTAACGGAAAAAACCTCGGGACCTACTCTAGAAATTACCACTAAGAGTTATTAGAAATCTTACAACCGTTTACATCGACCACACGAATCCCTTCGTGCAAAAACTCTACCGGTCTTTCTTCACGACTCGAATCCACGAACCGCCTCTTCAATGGGGAGTAAGTGTGCCTCCAACTCAGAATCCACCAAGTCTCACACTTTTGTGCTTGAATCCACAAGCTTCACTTGAACCCTGTCAAGTATGTAGCTCGCCGGAGCTTCGCCGACAACCTCACCGGAACTCCACCGGTGACTGTAAAGTGCTGGAAAGTCTTAGGGTTTCTAAGGCCTACTAGATATTCATGCTAGATGGATGTGTTAAACTTTTCTAGCTAAGAGGAAGTTCTAAAGAGAGTTAGTATGAAATAACGCTCAATGAAGAAAGAATCTTCTCCTCACAAAAGCTTGGAAGGATAAAACATGGAGAAGATGACAAAAGCTTGTTTCTTCAATATTCCTTATTCTCTCAAAACTAGCCATATTCTTTCTTCTTCCTTCTTAGTCATCTTAGAATATTTGTCTTAGTCCTATTTATGGACAAGAAACAAAACCTAGGTTAGTTGTGGCAAATGACCAAAAAGGGCATGAGAACCCTAGCCACAAAACCAGCACAACTCTGACCCTCGTAGTCAAGAAAAGATGGTTCTGGGCAGCTAGTATCGATACTCTATATGGGTAGTATCCATACTGCCTTAAAATCAGTTGGCAGTAGATTAAGAAGAGTATCGATACTCCTCTGGCCTGATTTGTAGTCAATCTAGTCAGGGCAATATCGATACTCCATGGGGCAGTATCGATACTGGCCTGATCTGTAGTCAATAGATCAAGGCAGTATCGATACTCCCTTGGAGTAGCATTGATACTCATTTGCCAAAAATAGGAAGAATGACCTTTTAAATACGTTCTAATGATCTAGGTTCATTCTAGCTAATGATGCTTAGTTCTATTACAATCTGGCCACCTATTAAATGATAATGGAGGTTTACTCACCAACATGAGGTGAGTTCCGGTGACAAGATTGAGTCCGATGGAGTGCTTTCGTTCCGATTCTCGATGATGTGAGTTTGCACGGGGGAACACCCTGACACTCACTCAACCACGGACAACACATTGAGTACATTGTTCTATCATGAATATTGACAAAGCCAAACGGACCTTTTAATCTCCCCCTTTGTCAATTTCATAACCAAAAACCCATACAAAAGAAATTTTTTAAAAAAGGAACAGCATTACAACACGAATTCTCTTACAATGGACTCAATAAGAGTGCAAAACCATCCCAAAACTAATATTAGACACAAGCAGGGAAATTTCTCCAAAATCACACGAGATTCATCAAGGTATCAAGATATATAAACAATTTACATAATTCTCTTTGAGTTTCGTGAAAAACTCCCCCTATCTTATGCAGCTCCCCCATAAACGTTTCTCCCCCTTTTTGGAATGAAATCGACAAAGGCCTAAGGGAGAGAATGGGGAGGCAGACGAATAGGGAAATTTCCACAACCAACCACTATAGGAGAGCAAGTATGCAGAAATAGAGACAAGAAACAGAGCATACTATTAAACTAATCCACATCCAATTAACGCAAGTCAAGTTTAAACAGGATGTACTGAAAGAAATAAAAAGCATGAGTATGTAATAATAAAGACTAGAGACAGCTGGTCCAGCTGAAACGTTAGAAACTAATAGCAACCTAGATCAGTGAGTGTCCTAGTCTAATCTTTATCATCATCAGATGACTCATCTTCATCATTATCATCATCAGCAACATCATCATCATCATCAGCTTCAACTGAAAAGGCACCCACGTGGGCTCGATAAGAGGAAGATCGTGAGCCGCTGCATAGTGGTTGACAATGGGTATCATCTGCCCCAAAACCGTATGCAGCGTTGCACTGTTGCATATTTATGGAAGCCTCATGCAGCTGAAGGAGGATGCGCCTGACACCTTGTTCCCAAGCGCCTCGAACTACTTCATGATCATTTTTTGGAGGAGGATCAGGAACTGGAGCAGGGGCATCAGAGTCAAGATGAGAAGTGTTCTTCTTCGAGGTAGACTCATCAATAATGTGCTTTGCCTTTTGAATCCGTTCACCCGCAGGAATAACCAGGCCATTGAACACTAGGATACGACCAATGAGTTTAGGAAAAATTAAAGACCGATTTCCTTTGTACTGCGAGAGAATGATCATTTAGCGAATGATGAAGTGGGCAAAATCGAATGGAGAATGATTGATCATGTGGAACAGGAATTCACCCATAAGAGGAGTGATATCGCTCTTGTTCCCGCCTGTGGGATACAAGTTATAGGCTGTGATTATGGCAAGAAGACGCCAACGAAACAAAATATGCTTCAAAGGAAACTTGTTATCCCGGGTCCAAGGATGAACAACACCCGTAAGAGTACGAGATATTTGGTCTCGGGAAGGAACTATTGGTTCCTCATGGTCACCTGGAGGGGGAAACACAATGGGATCAGCTACTCCTTTAATCTTGCAAATGGCATAGATCGTTTCTGGAGTAACCGTGATAATTTTACCCATCACATAGGTTTTGAAGGAGTAATTCTCAGAGTCAAGATCATGCATATTAGAATAAAAAAAACGCATAAGCCTAGGGTAAGCGGTTCCATCGCCTTCTAGTAGATCTACGCTATGAAGCATATGCATAATCTCATAGATTTCAAGAAACGCACGACGACCGTACTTGACCTTACGCTCTACAATGAGGGAACATTTGGAAAACGTTTTGTTGTAGTCCTTCAAGCAAGTTGCGGAGTAGAATTTCTCTCCGGTCTCTGGACAAATGGTAGGGGACCATTGTTGAGCCACACCCTTTCCTTTGGGGTTGGCGGAAGTGGAAGTGGAAATGGAAAGGTGCTTTCTCTTGTTGCCACCAGCCATGGAGATTAAAAACAAGAATGATAAACAACAAGAGGCTCTAAATACGCCAGAGAATTAATCACAACAACCACAAACACAAAGAAGAAACAAACTAGGGCACAAATCACACCTATAATGAAGGAAAACGAAATCTAGGGTTGGACCAACAAAAAGTTGAGAAAAAAGGTGAGAACTTACCTAGACGAACATCCATAGGGAGATGCGGAGAGAAATCGAAGAAATCCCCCAAAATGAGGAAGAAGATGGAGATGTTAGACTGCACCTTGAAGAAACTGTCTCAATCTCTCTTTCTCTCTCTCTCTCAAAAACCCAAATATGCACTAACAAAATGAAAAACAATCGATACTTGCCTATAAAAGGCCCTCAAATTGCACAAAAATTGAGGCAAATCGTGGACGCCCAATTAGGTAGTATCGATACTCCTATTTGTTGTATCGATAGTCTTACTAAAACAACTTTCACCCTGATTATAGGGATGCCCAGTATCGATACTCCCCTTTAGAGTATCGATACTCCCAGTAGAGCAGATTACAGAATACCCTATATCGATACTCCTATTTAGAGTATCGATACTAGTTGGGAATTTTTAGATGAAACTCTATTTTCTCAAATTTGACCCAACTAACTCAACCGAAAGGATACCCATGCAAGTTTTTCTTTTAAAAACACGTACCCAAGCATGCATGCTACACTCAATAGACCCAACTCGTAGGACAAAACCATCTAGTTTTTCGATTCTCTAGTTGGGGATCAATATCTACCAATTTAAGACTTAATACATGATAAAGCTAAATGATACGAAATTGAAACACGCAAGTATTGACTTATTCGATTCTCAACTGCGGAATTAAAAGGGAACGCGAGTTGCAGTGCGTTTGAGAAGAAGAAGACCAGGTAAGTCTTCCATGATAATTTACTATGTTTTATTTACTTGAATAAGGGATAAGGAAGTTATTTGGACAAGATGGGACGTTTTTATGCTTGTTTTAGGTTGATTTCGATTATGGACAGCATACTGGGTTTTCTAACCTGCAGTCAGTATTTGGATCATATTTGATGTTTTCTTATGGGATTTTATTTTTAGCTGGATTCGTGAGATCTAGAGGAGGTTACAGTAAAAATTTCATGATTTTAGGAGATGTTTAAGTTACATTTTCATATTTTAAAAGTCGAGTTTTGCAAACTGAAATCTGTTACTATTTGCACATGTGCTAGGTAGCACCTATTTTCTGAATAAATCCGTAAGGAACTAGACTTAGTCCAAAACACAAAAGATATGCCGCTCTGGCTCTAGTTTCAGAAGGTTTTACTAGAACGTGATTCTGACACACAGAGCGTAAACCATAAATTTTTAAGTGAACATCATACTAGACCGGTCAGTTGATTGGGGTCCAATGAACGTGTTATTTTATGTTAATTTTTCTGATTTAAAAATATTACAAAAATATTGTGTAAATGCAGACATGTTTTTTAGCAAAACTCTAAAAGTTGTTTCTGTTTTGAAGCGCAATGAGTGACAAGGTGCTCTGCAAAGTTTAGGAATCCCCTGCAGGCACAGTTTATGAAATATAAATACTACGGTACATGGACCCTAGAACCTTAGTCCGACCTTATAACCTGCTTAGACCTATGGTCAGGTCTAATGCGTATAATATTTCTGTTTAAATATCTGACCTAGATGTAGCCCCTAATTGGCCTAGTCGACTAAGACCCGAAACTAATTTTGTTGGGCCTAAACTGACCAAACAAAGATGGACCAAAACGTATTTCAAAACCACCCAATTAATGTTCTGGGCTTTGGATATTTACACCCATATGGGGTGTAAGTACACCCAAGGTACGAGATGTTACAGTTGGTATCAGAGCTTAGGCTCTAGATCTTTTTGGAACTTGTGGAGTCTATTTGTTTGTTTGTAAGGAGTATTTAAAAAAAAAAGGAAATGGTATTTCCATCGACGACTTATTGAATTCCTCTTAGTGAGATGCTTTTTCAAAAAAAAATGCATATGTGAGTATGCATGTTTAACTTTGACATCATTAGAATAATATTTTATGAGAGGATGGTTTACAAAATTTGTTCGATTGTTATTCGGAAAAAAATTTCTTTAAAAAAGAAATGTGTATACATACTTTTGTGAAGTTGTGTTTATCGAAACTCAAAGTGTTGAAAAAGGGAAAAACCTTTTGAGTCCACGTAGCATGCCTTATTCAAGTGGTTAGTGTAAGGTTTTACAACCTTAACCAAGTAGTTTGTGAGTGTCAATCTGAATCGACCCAATGGATTAATAGAATCGATTTCTATTAAAGAAATAACATGTGGACCATCGAAACATAAATTGTTCGATGTGTACGAGGCTATATCTGGGGCCACACAGACGAAGGCAAACCGAGAGCAATCCAATCATTTGGAGCAACAGGACGAAGGTTGCAGAGCATGACTCAATAGTTTGAGTGTAACCTAGATAGGGTAGTGGATGCCCTAGGAAGGATTACCGATAACTTTCAAGGAGGTCGAGGGCAACGGAATCAATCACCACCTAAATCGGTGAGTGAGGATGAGAACAGACAAGTTAGTGTGCTGGAAGGATTTCTGAGGTTTCGATCGAAGAAATTTCAAGGGAATGATAAACCAACGAAAGCAGAACATTGATGAGGACAAAAAAGAAACTTGTAGCCATTGAAGGGGCTGAGGAACATTGGGTGAGACTTACCACTAACCTGCTAGTTAAGGAAGCAGATCGATGAACGAACCTTGAAACGTTATTTCCATAAAAGTATTTTCTTTAGATTGTATGGGCGTAGAAAGGTGTGGAGTTTATCGAATTAACACAAGGCGAGATGACAACAAGTTGGTACGAGAGGAAGTTTACTGAATTACCACAAAATGCACCACACATGAGGACCACTAGACCACTTGAAGCACAGAAGTTCCAGGGATGGACAATGGGACGACAAAGGACCAATGCTCATCTGAGCTGGTATAGGCCACCTCAGCAAGGCCATGCCCGAGTACATGGACACGTCAAATATATGACACCATCGAAAGCAGGGGATGAGAACGACGTCATTGGAGGAAGATTTTTAGTCCAGAGTTCTTGCGCTAAGATATCGTTGATATGGGTGCTACACACATATATGTGTTTATACTTTTTTTTACATCACTTAGGCTTGAACCTATATCTCGAGGTTATATCCTACATATTGTATCTCATGTAGGGAGAACTGTTGCATTAGAAAGTGTATAGGGACTACCCTACATATCCTGTTGATCGAGAACCGCTAATAGATCTCATTTTTATGAGCACGGTAGAATATAGTGTCATACTCGGAACAGACTAATTGTCCTTTTAGTATGTCACTTTGGTTTGTCTGAAAGGAAGGTTACCCTATTTCCTCCAGATAGACAAAGAATGTCGGTCCAGGGAGATAGGAAGAGGAGTTTCAATTCATTGCTACCGGGTGTAGTAAGGCGTAGGTTCACTAATGAACATAGAGCTTTGTTAGCATTCCTAAAGGAGAGTGAAGCTATAAACCATTAGGAAGGAGATATTCCCATAGTACAAGAGTATATGGATGTGTTCCCTGAGGAATTGTCTGGCTTACCTCCCTAGAGAGAGATAAAGTTTGCCATTGATGTGCAACCAAGAACGACGGAAATTTTATTCCACTATATCGGGTGGCACCCCAAGAGTTCAAGGAACTAGAGAAGCAATTAAGATAATTGCCACAACTTGGTTTCATTCAACCAAGTGCGTCACTATGGAGAGCACCGGTATCGTCATGTAGAGGAAGAATGGGTCAATGAAACTGCGCATTGACTATCGGTGACTCAATAAGGTCACAATAAAAAACAGATACCCACTTCATAGAATTGATGATCTTTTTGAACAATTGAGAGGCGCTAGATTTTTCTCGAGGATTGATCTATGGTTGGATATCATCAGCTCAGGAAAGAGAGATGGATATCGCAAAGATAGCCTTTCGAACAAGGTATGGGCATTTCAAAATATTGGTGATGCCCTTCGGGCTAACCAACTCACCAGCATCCTTTATTGATTTGATGAACCATGTCTTTCGACCCTATTTAGATCATTTTGTGGTTGTGATCGTGGATGATATCTTAGTCCACTCAAAGACTCAAGTAGTACACGAAGGACACCTGATGACAGTGTTGCAAATCTCGAAGAGAGTATCAGTTATACGCCAAAAAGAGCAAGTGTGACTTTTGGACGACCAAAGTGTTGTCTCTTGAACGTGTAATGTCTGAATAAGGAATTATAGTCGATCTGGCAGAGATTAAAGCTGTAGTAGGATGGGAACAACCGTCTTTGAGATGCAAAGCTTTTAGGCTTGGCTGGTTACTATCGGAGGTTCGTTGAAAACTTCACGAGGTTGGCAGCTCCTCTTACTCGTTTAACTAAGAAGGGCATAAAATTTGAGTGGAGTCAAGAGTGTGAGGAATGTTCTGAGAAGCTCGAAGAGAGATTGACAACAGCACCAATCCTGCTGACACTCGAACCAGGAGTCGTATACGTTGTATATTGCGACGCATCAAGGGTTAATTTGGGAGGAGTTCTAATGTAGCAAGTAACATGGTGGCGGATGCGCTTAGCAGGAAGCATCAGGGGACAGTGGCAATGATGTTGCAGATGGTGGACGAGTACGAGTTACAGGCAAAAAAGAATCCTTGTAATACAACATGCAATCGTTCGGGCAAGCATCGATCAGTAGTTTAAGCATCAACTCAAATGACTTTGCTCCAACCACCAAGACATTTACAGTTCTAAAATTTAATTAAGAAGGACAACATGGTCATCTTCTCACATCCAGGGTACAACTACTTCTTCGATTCCTCTAACATTTTATAAAATTGAGCAGCTGAACTATCATTCAGTTCGCCATCAATGCCCCCTTCAACACCATTCATATTTTTGACAGTAGAGGGAACTCCAAAGACAGCACGCAACATACCATCTATGTCGTCACCTTCATCATTTTTACTATTACTATCACTATCATCAATGTCACCATCATTTGTAGTCTCAAGTATAGTCACCGATATGGATGTCTCCCCTCTCTCTTCACCGTGAAGATACCAAAATGTATAACTTGCCATCATCCATCTACAAAACAAATGCTCGTAAATCGTATTTCTATCGGCATAGTCATGGTTGATACACTTGGTACATGGACACTTCAACTCTTTCTTTTTAGTAACAGGCACATTAAGAAATGCGTAATCCAAGAACGATTTCAACAAATCATCATACGCTTTAGAACGCCTTGTCACATTAACCCAACTCTTATCCATAATCCCTAGAGTATGTTATGAAATACATACAAAGACATCAAGCATCTAGCATCATAATAGCCCATACAAAAACTCATGGTTATAAACACATTGCAACAATTGATCCCATTTAATTCATACATAAAAAAAACTGAAAACTTTGTTAATCTAGTCAACATAACTCTAGAACAACATTAATAATATGCGTGAAATTCAGCACATATATGTATTAAGGTGAAAATCCATTCTATAGGTACTAAAACAAACATGAAATCAGCACTCAAACATGTTAAAGATGAGCGTATATCAATTGTGTAAGAACTACTAGAACTAACATAAAATTCAGCACATGAATTGACATAGAAATCTAGCGTATAGGAACTAGATCGAATATGAAATCAGCACATAAATGCACTAAACATGAGTGAAAATTCAGTACATAAGAACTACTAAAAGAAATTACTTCAACCATAGAGTTCAACTAGTATTTGATTGTAGAATGTTTTAATGGTTCCATAGTATTAATTCTCATATCCATAAGTGAAACAAAGCAAACCATTCAGACATGATAGGACAAGAACCAAACAAATGATTCACTTGTTTCCATAGGATTATAACATAGAGGGTAATCAATAGGGACATCTCCGTTCATCTCATAAAGCCTTGCAAGTTAGTTCATTCCATAGGTTACAATAATGGAATTAATTAGGTCTCAAAGAAGTTCAAAATCCCCAGCTGATTTTGAACAATGACCATCCTACTCAATCATGGATAACACACAAAGAAAGACAAAAAATTATTACTTCTCACATCAATAACAAAGTTTAAGACCACAATACTAGCTAGCTAGTAATAATTTATTTTAAGAAGAAGATGTAAAGAAGCATGGCATCTAAAAAGTAAATAAATAAATCAATCATGATCAAAAGCAGATTTACAAGACAAAATTTATATCAGATTTTGTAGAATTGTTAAAACAATTATAAACAACTTCTTTTTTTAGATAGTTGTTAAACGTAAAAGACACAACCAATATAAAAATACTATGTATTTGTCCAATATAATTCAAGTCCCCTTAAAGTAGCAGTATATATTAGCAAACCCATGAAATAAGTGACAACATAGTAGATGCCAACAGGCTAATTAAGATGGCAAGCTTTGTGAGTGTTCATACCACACAACAAGATTAAGAGTTATGTTTAAAAGAATGTTTACTGTTCAGTGTTAAGTAGTTACTTAAATATGTTGTATGGGTTTTACAAGAGGGTTCATATATATTTTAAACATGAAATGGTAGGAAGATATTGCTGGATTTAGTTTCTAATGCTAAGGTATGTATATCAGTTGTTAGCAAAGAGGCAGCCAAGATAGTAATAAATTATAGTCTATATCAAATTATCAATGAATATTGAGTAGGATTTATTCAAGGCCTAGCTAGCTCCATCCATTAAAAGAAACCCACATTATATAAAAATCAAACTAATTCATGCAGACTACCACATTAGTTGACATTATATATAGCAAGTTAAACGTTAAGACATGGCACAGCTGCCTAACAAATGTTTATTACATGTCACAGTGTTTATATCAGATCAATTTTTCTCCCTATGTTGCATCACCATTTTTAATTGTCAAAAAAAAACACCATTTTTGCACCGTCAACAAGATTAAGAGTTATATTTAGCCAAAAAAAAAAAACAAAGGAAATAAAAAGGGAATAGAAATCTGATTTCATCAGTAGATCAAATTGCAAAAATGCTGAAGAAAATATCAAATTGCAAAGAAAATTGATCCATTGGGGTAAATAACACAATATCATGGATCTTAAATAAAAAATTTTCCCTAATTTTTATCATTGTCAAAAAAATAACATGGGGCCTGTAGAGATCTCTGAAATGATGATGATGATGAACAAGACAAGGAGAAAAATTGATCTAAAAGAAAGAAGAAGAGAGAGAGAAAGGTTACCTACAAATAAGAGCTCCAAACTCCTTGATCTGCAAAGAAAATGGTTAGTAAATGATGATGATGATGAAGAAGAAGAAAGAGATCGACAAGAGATTGACTGAAATTTTAGGTCTTTGACCTTCTCTGTAGAAATAGGGCTGCCAACCTTCTCTACAAAAACAGGGCTGCCGACCTTCTCTGCAAAAAAAAAATGGAGCAGCTAAATGGTTAGGGTTAGCTTCATCATAAAAAATATAGAAAGATGATGAGTGGCGGATCCAGGAAATTTTTTTCAGGGTGGGCGAGTCAACGTTGACCGAGTTGACCTAGTCAACATTGACCGAGCCAATTTAACAACTCGCATTAGCATTACTATAATTATATATTGTATAAACACATAATAAATAAAATTAATGAATTCAAAAAAATATTTACTTCTTAATTCCAACAAAATATTTGTATTTTTGTACTATTGTCCTTGATCAATGAGTTTTCACTTGTAAGTTTTATATATATAATCGTCTCAATATACATAAAAAAAACCCAAAAAAAGTCACTAGCTTCTTAATTACAACAAAGATTTTTTATATTTGTCTTCAATATATTCTAAAACTGCTTAAATTTCAAAAAAGCACCCACACTAAAAGAAATACTAATCTTTAATAGCAAGAGTAAATAATTGAATGTAATCATCACTCCAAATCAAGTATCAAGAATTGATTTATCTTGTTAAGTAATGAAGTACAAATGCCACATCAAATATTAAGAAACAAAATAACCAAATCAAAATAGTAACATTGTACAAAAATAAAACAACAAACCAAAACACCCCTAAATCAATTTTCATCCCCAAAGGCAATCAATTTAGATAAAAAACAATTTCAGTTGAGAGGTTTTTGAGGTTTTGAAAGTCTAATTTCACCCTACGGTTAATGAATTTAACCGTATGTCAATGTGACTATGGTGAAGGATCACACAATCACCTAATTAA
>MVGT01002145.1:57895-110648 GCA_002174775.1 Macleaya cordata | reverse complement strand
CAAAACTATTTTTGTGCAAAAGTGATTTTGCAAAATGATTTTTGCAAACTTCCCCCTTTTTTTTTTAAAACAAAAAAAATAAAAAGAAATAAAAACAAAAAAAAACAAAACAACAAGATCCTTTTTTTTTTACTGTTTTTCCTAAAAAAACAAAAAAAACAAAAAAAAACAAAAATGAAAACAATTTTTTTTACTGTTTTTCTAACCTTTTTCTTTTTTTTTTCTTTTTCCTTTTTCTCTCTTTCTCTCTCAATCTTTCTCACTCGATCTCCATCAGCTCTCTCTCTCTCTCTCTCTCTTTTTTTTCTTCTCCAAAAACCAGTCGAAACTCTCCCCTTCTCTCTCAAGCTCTCTCAATCTCTCGAACTCTCTCTGGTTCAGACCTCCCTAGCTCTTCCTCTCTCGAACTCTCTATCTAGTTCAAACTTCTCTCCGTTTTTTTTTTAGTCGACTTCTGCCCTCCCCCTCTTTCAGATGAAATCTCCATCTTTTATCCTCCTCTTCTCTTTCTGTCCCCCATGCCCTGTGTGTCTGGGCGTCAGTCTCCCACCCACACTAGGGTGGGAGACTGGCGTGGGCAGCACGCACATGCAATGTGCGTGCCCAAAACGCACACGCCCATTGCATGTGCGTGGTCCCCCCCAAAAAAAATCATTTTAAATTCTTTTTTTTTTTTAAGTTTTTGTTATTTTATGTGCTTTTAAGTGAAAATGGGTCCCACACCTTTGAAAAACGAAATTTATTTAAAAAAAGATTTTTTTTAGACAAAAACAAAAGATTTGGAAAAATTTGAGGTGGGCCAATCCCGTCGCGACATGTGGCGACGCCCAGGTCAAAAAAAGGGAAAATCCGACGTTTCTTCGACTGAAATGGTTATGAGTTCCTCGAGATTTGGTTCTCTTCTTGTTCCGGCCCTGAGCCGAACCCTGGATGAGGAGTGAAACCTGCTTGGTCACAATAAAGTAATTTTTGTTAAATTTTGCACGTAAATCGACGTGCGGCCAAAACGGATATTTTCCAAGGTGTGCGAAAATTTGGCGTCTACAACACTCTAGAACTAAACATATAGACATAAGATATCACTTCATTCGTGATTTAGTTGAAAATAAGGTGATTTATCTTGAGTTGGTTCCTACAAAAAACAACTGGCTGATTTACTTACAAAACCTCTAGATATTCTTAGGTTTGAACTCCTTAGAAGATCTATTGGTGTGGTTGTTATTAATTAATTGTTTTCTTCTCGCTCCTTCCCAGTTTTTGCATTACATATCTTTTTGGGTTGAAGAGTGAGTTGTGTTTATTAGTTTGCTTTTAAGACTATGCATTCTAATATTTGTATTTTCAAGTGCTTTTCCTATTTTTAACGGCTATGTTTTGTTGAATGCTTGAATATATAAGAGATTTCATAGATTTGATTTGATTTACCTTATTTTGATAGAGATTGTGAATCTCTACAATAAATCCACATACTCTCTTGACTGATCTTTTGGTTCGTATGCACATAAGGAGTCTCTTGAGTAAATGTGATTTTATCCTAGTTAGATCATTGGATGGGTTGAAAATAAAACTCATGATTCATTGATGGACTGAACCAGCTGTTGGACTATCTCTCTAGGATTTGGTGTTCTGATGAAGTACAGAAACTATTTTTGTTATACCTTGTTCCTATTCATCACCAAAATAGTAAGCTCTCGTAAAATAATTTGAGCTTGGTGAAACACCAAAAGAGTGAGTTCTCGTACAAAATATTGAACTCGGTGTTAGAATATCAAAAAGAGTGAGATCCTGCAAAAAGATTGGGAACTCGATGTTCTTTTCTTCATCTTGAACTCATGGTGATTCACTTGATTCTAATATGGGTACTTTCTTGGAAGCGTGTCCTCGGATAAGAGTCGCATGCAAGTTCAAGGAAAATATTGGTATCTTATTGATAATCCATGTCTCATGCTCTTGAGTACCTCAAAAGTTCTATCTTATGCTCAAACATGAAGGTCATTTTATAGGGTGCTAGTACGGTTCAGATTTGAAGAAATCAGTAATATGAACATCCTTATCTTATCTTCCTTTTAGGATGATCTTACATAATGATATTTGTCACGCCCCGCTCACACGTGTGAGCGGGGCGTGACATTTATGGTATCAGAGCCGAGGACGGCTCATCCTATGGGGTGGTGGGTGGTGTAAAGTCCCACATCGCCTAGGAGAGTGTCCAGAGACTGGGCTATGAGTTCACAAACTGTCTTACAGGGTACCGAGGCCTCTTGGGTGTTGGGTGGTGTAAAGTCCCAGCTCGCCAAGAATAAAACCCTGTACCCTGGTGGGGTGGCTAAAGCAGGGACAATATTGGCACACGCGTGAGCGGGGTGTGACAATATTGTTCTCTCAACACACACATATACTTATTGATTATCTATAAGAATATTATGGTGTTACTTGTTTTGAGAATCAACAAGGCTTTATTCGAATAAGGTTTAGCAAATTCATGTTTGCAAAATTCCTATGTTAATTGCATTATATTCTTCATAGCCTTGTGTAATAGGTCACACATCTTGGTCATGCCTTGATTCCATCAAAAGATTTCATAAGGAAAAAAAGGGTTTATGGGTGATGTGTCAAAATTTTGGTGATGTTGTATTTCAGTTTCGAAACCAAAATGGCTGGTTTCGAAACCAAATTTGACCTGTGATGAAATTGCCTTTAAGTTTCAAAACCAATAGGACCTGAAAACAATCTTGTTTTCAGTTTCGAAACCAAAATATTTGGTTTCGAAACCAAAACTTACCTGAAGATATTTTTTTGTTTTTAGTTTCAAAACCAAACTGCTTGGTTTCGAAACCAAAATGCACCTGAAGACATTTTTTGGTTTCAGTTTCGAAACCAAAAAGGTTGGTTTCGTAACCGTCGCCGATTTTCGCGATGTCGGGGGTATTTTAAGGCTTTTTAAAGAAGCTTTTTAAAAGGGGTTTCAAAACCATTTTCATTTCTAATCGTCTAGTTTGGTTTCGAAAGAAGAGAGAAAGGGTTTTCAAGGGATTTCAAGGATTTTGATCGACTGGCTAGGGTTTTCATGTGTTTTTAAAGATTTTTTCATGGATTTTGTGATTTTGGTAAGCCTCCATCCTCTTCCTTCGTTCTTCATTGTTTACCTTCTTGAAACCCTAATTTTTACTATTGTTTTGATTAGATCATATCTTCGAAACGACCAACCTTGTCCTCCCGTACTTCCTCCAACCCAAAAAAGCCAAGATCCTCAACGGGTTCCTCACAATCCTTTATTTGCCCTAGAACAAAAGAGAAGTTTTACTCGGTGGATTGTTACAAGCTTTATATCCAAAACTTCCAAAAGTGTTCTCTTGTTGTTGAAAGAGAAGCAAATTGGCACAATGATGTGATCCTACAGGAAATTCATTCTAGGTTGAATTATCGAAATTGGGATATGTTGTTTAATGGTTTAGGGAATGCCTACCCAAGACTTGTTCGAGTATTTTACTCGAATTTTCACCATGTTAATGAAGAGGGGTTCAAGTTTTCCACCATGGTATGTGGGAAACACTTTATGTTGATAGTCCTCTCATTGCATCTCTACTAGATTTTTTAGATAAGGAAGATGCTATTCGATTCCCGCCTCTTTGTGATCATGATGAAGAATACACTCCAGGTACTCATACCATTGCTGGAGAGTTGGTTGGGGAAGTATTTGATTGGGAGGACTTCCCCGCTAAGAGATGTACCTTGTTTGACAAGGTATTAGGAAATATAGTGACCACCAATCTCTATCTATGTTCAGGGAATCGTAGTAAGCTTAGTGACACCATGGTTGAGTTTTTATATCATTTGGGAATGAAGACCAAGCTTAGGATGGCAGATTTCATCGTGTATCAAATGATCACCATCAACAAGCACGCCACTCGAGCTCACTTGCTCCCATTTCTCAAACTCATTGAGAGGATCCTTCATCACTGTGGGGTTATTATGCCTATTCAAGAGGCCGCCCTTGAAACTATGAGCACTATCTATGAATCAACTGTTAAGAGGATTAAAGGGCATTTAATGTTCACAGAGGAGCCAGCTCCTCCTAGCACTACACCGGTTGGCTCTTCACAGACTACTCGGAGAGAACTCAGAAGACAAGCACGAGTAGCTCAAGCTCAGGCAACCAACACCATTCTCGCATAGATGAAGCTTCTTGTTCCATTTGTGAATGCCATTGCTACTAAAGTAGGTGTTGAGGGCATACCAGATGTGCATGATGAGGGGAGATCTAAGACTAGCCATGATCGCCCTGTGGAGCTAGAGGATGAAGCAAAGGATGATGATTCTTTTGATGAATCCTCTAGTGATGCTGATGATGATGGAGATGAGAGTGTTCCTCATAGAACTACTACTGATGTTGGTGCGGAGTCCTCCAATAATGCTGATGATGATGGTGCTGAGATGGACAGTTAGATTCTTCTCTCTTTTTCTTATCAAAGTTGTGAATGATAATTAATCTTTTATTTTTCATTTGCGGCTTCATATTTTACTTTCTAAAACTTTATTATCTGGTTTTGAAACTGAACAAATGATGGATGATTAAGTTTTAGTTAGTAAATGCATGGTTTGTTTCTTTTCTCTATATATGTGTCTTGATGTATCTTCTTGCTGGAATTGGTTTTCCGACCTTTGTCTATTTCTGACAAAAAGGAGGAGAAGTGATTATAGTTCTAAATGATTAAATGCAGGGATAGTGTATGAGTATGGGGGAGAGAATTCATACACATAGGGGGAATTCTCCTATTTTTATTGCAGGATAGTTTTTTATTGCATATCAGTATTATCTTGCTTTGGTGTGAGTTTGAATTTTTGCATGAAACTCTTGAAAAGACAACCCATAGAGTTTAGATGTCATATTATGGGGGAGTTTTTGTCTTTCTTTGATTGAGTTCATTATAAGAGAAATTAGGCTATAATGGGGAAGGGTTGTTTTTGTTGTGTTTCTTTTATAATGGTTTTTGTTACGAAATCGACAAAGGGGGAGATTGAAAGGTCCATGAGTTTTCTCATGTGTTTTTGTTTGTCGTATTTCATGTCAAAAGAAAACTCAAGAATGTATTTGTAACTTGAGTTAGAGTCTACGGAGTCTTGGGTCGAATCAGTTTAAAGAAATCTACAAAGACTCCGAAGAACTCAACTCACTACTGAAAAACATCCCAGGATGGTAAGAGACTTAGCGAAACTAAGTACCATAGGTGATTAGATCATTAGAGTGTTTCCCACACTTTTAAATTGCCTTAACAAATGATTTTAAAGAAAAAAGGCTGAATTTGGGCTGCTTTTGGTTTCGAAACCAAACAGCAACTAATGGTTATTTAATACAGGGAACAAAGAGTTTCGAAATCAACCTTGTTGATTTCGAAACCAAATTTCATCTGATGACTTGTTGGTTTCGAAACCAAATCTCATCTGATAACAGATGAAGTTTGGTTTCGAAACTAAACAATTTGATTTCGAAACCAAACTTTAACTGATGTCAGATGAAGTTTGGTTTCGAAACCAAAATTATTTGTTTCGAAACTAAAAGACAAAAAAACCAACAGTTCCAGTTTGGTTTTGGTTTAGAAACCAATCCTCTTGGTTTCGAAGCCATCGCCCAGATTTAAACTTTTGTTGCGATTTTTTGAGCTGTAAAGAGATTTTTTCAACTTTTTGTACATTCCCACCTAAGCATGTCTTAGTTGGTTTATTGGTGCATGGGAAACATTCATGAGGGGGATAAAAGGGATAATAGAATTACCTTCCATCTCATATGATGATGTCCACTATTAAACTAAGAATAAACTTGTTTATTCTGGTTTAGATCTGGACATTTCATTATAAATAGGAGTTGATCTTCTATTGTTCAAATTAACCAATCACCCCTAACCTCAACAAGTGCTTGGAGAGTTTAGCTTGAAATTTATACATTCCAAGCTTGTTGAACTTGGTTCAAATCCTTCCCATTTCAAAACCAAAACTCTGTTTTTGTTACCGGTGGATTTCCGGTGATTGAGCTTGAAGGTTCAAGCTCGTGGTGATTTACTCGAGGAGTCGAGTATTGGTTCAAGGTGCGAGACTTACGGAGTTCAAGTTGGAGACGCATTACTATCCACTAAAAGGCGAATTCGTAGAGTTCAAATTTGTGGAAGAACTGTATACCATAGCTGTTGGAGCGTAGAGGGAGTCGTAACTCGTGTCCATCCAGTGGTAAATCGTTTTGTAAGTTTTCATTAACTTTTAGTGGATTCTTTTCTTAACTTGGTCCCGGGGTTAATCCAACTAAAACCATATGACATTTAGACTTTCAGAATGATACAAACCTTGGAAGATATGTTACGAGCATGTGCAATCGACTTTCAAGGAAGCTGGAGTGAGCACCTGCCACTCATTCAGTTTGCATATAACAATAGTTTTCATGCAAGCATTTGGATGGCACCTTATGAAGTCTTATACGGGAGACATTGCAGGATACCCTTGTGTTGGTTCGAGGTTAGTGAGAAAAGAGTGATGGGGCCTGAATCCAGCAAATAGCTGAAAAGGTTTAAATCATCAAGGAACATTTACTGGCTGCTCAGAGTCGACAAAAGAGCTTTGTCGATAATTGGAGAAGACCACTTGTCTTCCAAGAAGGCGACCACGTGTTTTTGAAAGTTAGCCCTAGACCTTGGATCAAACAATGTAGGAAGAAAGGGAAGCTTTCACCTCGATACATCGGACATTTTCAAATTTTAGAAAAGATTAGAGAAGTCGCTTATAGACTCACACTACCGCCACAATATACACAATGTGTTTCACGTATCTATGTTATAGAAATACATCGCGGACCCCTCTCATGTTATTAATTGGCAAGAAGTAGAATTAAGTGAGAAAGCCACATATGA
This sequence comes from Macleaya cordata, assembly GCA_002174775.1. Classification (NCBI taxonomy): domain Eukaryota; kingdom Viridiplantae; phylum Streptophyta; class Magnoliopsida; order Ranunculales; family Papaveraceae; genus Macleaya; species Macleaya cordata. The sequence goes on along the minus strand of MVGT01002145.1, from coordinate 103,752 downwards.
AGTGAAGCCCTTGCGTATTTTGGACACCAAGGTTCAGGAATTATGCAACAAGATGATTATGTATGTGAAAGTACAGTGGCAACATCACAATGCGGAGGAAGCAACATAGGAGTTGGAATCCGCAATGCAATAAAGGTACCTAAAACTGTTCACAGGTACTTGACTTAAACCCACTTTGAGTTTTAAATTTCCAGACGAAATTTTTCTTTAGGGGGGTAATGATGTAATACCCAGAAAATTTAGCCCGTGGATCTGGGTGTGGACCCAATGGGACCCACGTAACCAGGACATTTTTGAACACTTGGGTTTAGGTAGCCCAACAACTAGTGGTGTAAATAATACAACCTATTAATCTTGTTGAAAACGTGTTGTTTTGGAGGTTTTAGATTTTAGAAAATATACGAAATATATATATGGATATCCAAAAGATTAGTTGGATATGATTTGGATTCTATCTAATATGGGAATCGTGGGATTCTTAGAGAGAAAATAATCTCCCACTCCAAAAACTGTAGAAAAAAAAAGATGATGTTCAAAAAAAATCTTAGCAAATCATACCTTTAGAGAGATCAAGGATACAAAATTGGTTAGATATTTAAAAAAAATTCCTATCAAATCTTACCTTAAGTGGGAGTTTTAAAAATAGAAAAAAGAGAGAAAAAACGTAGGAAATCTCTCACGATTTCTCTCTCTCTGTCTCTAAAATATCTCTCTCTCCCACACATGATTTTTCTCTCTCTAAAATATATCTCTCTCCCCCACATGATTTCTATCTCTCTAAAATATCTCTCTCAATTCACTCACAATCCCTCTTTTCTCTCTAGATATCTAACAAAAAAAATAAAGGAAAAGGACACAAAACCCTAGCCGTGACCACCCCTCCCCCATCCACTTTGCCACTTCAAAAAAAAAAGAAAGGAAGAAGAGAAGGCCGACCAACACCTTTCCTTAACCCTTTCACCTTTATTCTTCCATCAAAAACCTCCTGAAACTACATTAAATCGTCTACAAAGCCTAGATCTAAAAGATAGTAAAAGGAAACACTAGATCCAGAGTGTAGGAAGGACTTAGGGGAGGCGTCACAGGTAGGGAGTCGAACCCTTCTGGTTTCTTTTGAATGATATGCTGATCTACTCCATGTTTATTGTGTTACTGATCAAAAAAATAAAAAAATAAAAATATCTAGCTGTTAGGATCTGAAATCCTTGCATTAGTACTAATATTTAGTATTTCTTATTGTTCATACTATGATGAAATTTAATGATTTAAACTGACTTTAAATCAAATAATAAATTAAATGTGGCTCTGATAGCCTACTATAAAAGTGGTTTCCCGTGGAAGGCAGCCATGATGACTATATGGTTCTAGTAACTGAAACATTAATGAATAAACCATTATATTATTGTGATGAAGTTGGTGACTTTAAAAAAAAAGTCACTTTGTTTGTGATCTGTCACATTTTTTACTATGATATCACCACGCTTCCAGGAAACAAAGGCCACGCTGCTAGGTTATATTCTTCAATGTTTTCCTCTAAACCGTTTGTTACTTATGCTGGCTTTCGTTATAGCAACGCTATAGTGGGTGTTCTGTGATAAATACTATTTCTGTAAGCCACGCTTCTGGTAAGAGAACTGTGGTATCTTACGATTTATTTAAAATATATTTTGTCAATTATTTTATTTTGAGATAATTGGTTATGTATTTTGGTGAGATTTCCTACTAGGCATTGCTCCCACCACAAATCCTTTTTCCCCACAGAAACACAAGGTAACACCGAAGAGTAGATCTGCGGGTTGTGTGGAGGACACGACCATAACACAGATAGTGAGGAGATTGAGTAGGTGATCTTTTTCATAGTTGAACAATAATTTATTAATTATATCACTTGGGTACAGGGATTATTTGATTTCCAGTTTGGTTTGGTTTATGGAATATTGATGGCTAAACTTGGTGAAGTTTAGTTTTTATGAATTGTGTTTTTCATCTAAATATGATTAAATAAATTAGTGATTTCTCTTGTTTTATAAATTGGATTTGGTCCCGGCTTGACTCAAAATGTTTGTAAGAGATAGTGGTACCTATGGTCCAAGTTTTAGGAATTTTGAATGAGATGTATTTGGGTTTTCAGATTTATAAGTGGGACCATGTGTACTAAAAGTGTGTAGCCCAGAATAGATCATGCACGTTTACGTTTATTTCTGAATGAAACAGTTGAGAATCTGTAACACCCCAAATTCTGAATCACGGGTAAATCCCGAATTCAAGATTCAAAATTCGTGTGTTAACTCATCATAAAGGAAAACCAGTCTGCATATATATATATATATATATGTATATATATATATATATATATCTTTCTTTATAAGTGTTTGTAAGTGTAGAACATATCATGATAAATTAAGTAAGACATACACAAAAGTTTAACTTTACTATGATGGTTAAAACGTTATGCATAAAAAAAATAATTTACTTCATGGTTCAATACCAAATATTTAACCACAATGTTCTAATTCACGTAAATATCTTTGAAATGCATCTTGTAATCTAATAATTATACATTTGTGGACTTCTACCCATTTTTCTTAAGGCAATAGTGGAGGGTACCTGCAAAACAAAAGAAAACACTCCGACGCCTGAGTTAGTATTGTACCATTTATAAGAAAAATAAATAGTATACCTTTAGCTCATGAATGGTCCAATGTTTATAGTTTGAGAATATTTTATGCTGAACAGTCATTACGGCTGCCTACGTACCCTTTAGGGATCAAGCATTACGTAGTTCATAACTTTAAACAAAATACTTTCAGCTAGGTCTCTATTACAGTCCAGCAACTTTGGATAAATCAAAACTATAGTAAATAAACTTAAAAAATTATCAAATTTTAACATAAATAAGATATATTTGTCTAGTTTTTGAACATCAAGCAGATCCTTAATCAGATCTACGATCAAAGAGAAGTAACCAGATATTCAAACATATACCAGAAATTCTACTCATGTAAGGACTTGTCTAAACGAGATAGAATTTAACCAAAGCGAATCACAAATCTAAAAATAGGATTGTAACTCTTTACGTTTTTTAATAATATATATTAACAAATAAATATATGAAATATTTACCAATCTAACGGTAGATTCTTGGTCCACACCCTTTAATTAACCAACTACTTACAATTTAGAGTAGCAACTCCAGCAGGGTTTTCATGATGGATCAAGGTCTTTCCTTCATCCAATTGACCTAAAACTTTTACAATAGTATTTAATATATCCCATAACACTTGTGTAAAAATACTAGACAGATCCAACGGTAGGTTTGAGAGTAATAAATTTCTCATTTCGAACTCGCTATTTTTGTTCCTCTAACAAAAATGACAATTTTTATTGTGATTGGAGTACTTAAACATCTCCAAATAAGCTGATATTTTAACCAAGTATAATTTATTATCTCATCTACATCATACTCAATTTTTAGGACCATCCAACGGTCCAATCTTGAGCAATGGCTAATTTCTTCTTCTCTCTTTTCTTCCTCCTTAGAGTTATTCCAAGGAGAATTAGTAGCTCCTCCTTTGATTTGCTTCCAAATCTAGTATAAAAACTCTATTTTTGATGTTGAAAATACTTATTTCTAATTGAAAACATCTCTTCCTATTTCTCTCTTCTTTCTTATCTCCCTCCCCCTTCTTGTCTTCACAAACTACCTCTTTATATAGGTAAAAATTGAATCCTAAAATTAATGGTGGTGGATTAGCCACTACAATGGTGGACTAGCCACCACTTAGTGGTAGTAGAATAACTATCATACTTAGTGGTGGTAGTGATTGCAGTAAATCTACCACTATCTAGTGGTGATGGAGGTGGATGTTAGAAAAAATCTTTATTATTATTATTCTTAGTCAAATATTTAATAAAAATAGTAAATACTAGATAAACTTTTGTGTACCAAAACTTTGATGTGACTTATGTCCCTAGTTTAATGATTTGAAGACATGTATTAATCAAAATGATCTTGTGGATTAAATCAAAAGTTTTGAGTGAATAAACATTATTCCTTAATAAATTATCCATATGTACACATTATACTATAATGACCATAATTCCTAGAACATAAGTCCGAATATCACCCACCATACCATTCTGAAAACTAGATTCAAAGAGCTACAACTTCATCAGAAATAGCCCAAGGCCAATTTGGACCATAAGATGTCCACAAATGAGTTTAAAGTATACTGATGAACATATATACGAAAATATAAATAATAACCTATAAAATGTTGAGTTGTCTTAACCCAAAACAAGTAAAGATGGGCTTAGCCCATTTAACCCATACTTTCATTGCCAAGTCTATTACTTGAATTATTAGGTTAGCCTATCTAACCCATACATAAATATGTATATATAGATCTTATTACAAAAGATGACTACACAAAAGATTATTCAATTTAAGATAAATTCATAATACTAGTTCTCGGGTTAGACCCAAGGCGAATTTGAACTAAAAAATTCAGGGTATTACTGAATCAGTTCTGGGTCAAAACACAAAAGTTTTAGGCCTTTTCGTCTAGTTTGCAGAAAAGTAAGGAGATCCAAATTTGGACTTAGAATGAGTTCTCTAGGAATTATTAACTGAACTATGTCAGATCTGCCTAATGTGAATGAATCTTAGTTTTTGTATTATTTTATGTGCTTTTTTGTTTTATAAAAATGTTTCAAAAATTTTATGTATACTTGATATCTGTATGATCATTTCAAGACTAAGTTTGTATATTTTGGGTTTAAAATGAGGTCCAGATGGATTTTACAAATTCATTTCGGAGTGTTATCAGTTAAGAAAAAAAATTAAGTGTTTTGACCTCTTCAAGACTTGACCTTGGATAAGACTAGTCAGCGACTCATAGTTAAACTAATACCCTTGAACTTAGGTTATGGGTTATATTTCCCGTCAGGTTACGTTTTGGAAACCTCTTCTTGTCAGGTTTCCCTTTCGAAAACCTCTTTTCTTTAGTGAGAAAGCTATTTTCTCTAGCGAAAAGCTCAATCCGAATAGGTACTCCTACAGAAGCAGAATATAAAGAAAATATTTAGGCTGGTTCCTCGGGTTGCCCATCGTTTTGACCGGTCCTCACGATCTTTTGACGCATTAGGAAATATCAATTGTTAGATCCATGAGTTCCCTCTTTGGGTTTGTCAATTTACGTATCAAATCAAACTCAATAGGTCTATGTAACTTGAGTTAAAGTTAGCATGTTGTCCCCATTATCTGGTCATTGATTAAAGATGAAGGAGATTTCACTTGCAGAGAAGCTCATACTCTGCACAACCGAAAAACATCTTAGGATTGTAAGTGACATTGATGCCTTGTATCATCATAGATGGTTAGATATAAGACATAGGTAAGTTGTCATACTTCAAATAAAAGTTTTCATGATTTTTTTGACACTATCTTTTATAGGTTGGTTGATTTCGATATCAACCTTTTTATTTCGAAACCAAGGTTTTATGTGAAAATAGAAAGCTTTGCTTTCGATATTAAACATTTGATTTCGAAATGGAAAGCAAACTCAGTTAGACAGACTACTTTGATTTTGATACCACTAATGTTGCTTTTGAAATGAGTTCAGTCACTATTCTGGATAAAAGATGATCTTCTTTTCAATAGGAATATGTTGGTTTTAAAAACAATAGGCCAGTCTTGAAAAAGACAAGGTTGCTTTCGAAAGAACCTCCAACAGGAGAGTTTGTTTTCGATATGAAATATGTTCATATCGAAATCAACACGGGAAATGTCATTTAGAAGTTGCTAAAATTCAAATTCTTGATTGAATGAGATTCCTAATTGACCTCAAATTGATTTAGAAGTTTCCTAAACATGTTTGGAAGTACCATACCTCTATAAAAGGATTATATTAACCCTACTTCTCATAATCCTGTACAATTCAACAAGTTGGAGTTCTAAATTCATACTTCAAGCTTATATGATTGTTGAAGAAAACTAAATCCTTCTAACCTTAGTCTTAAACCTTTATTTGAGGTTTGCCGGTGGATTTTCGGTGATTGAACTCGTGGATTCAAGTTCTGCTCATGGATTTGGGTAATTGTTCAGTTGCGGGACTTGGTAGATTCTGCATTAGAGACACATCGTGTAGAGATCATATTACATGCAGCTGATCAGATCGTTGAGTTCTAGTATTGAGTCAGTGGTTAACTGTTTATAAGTTCTCGTTTACTTCGTGGATTATTTCGACTGGACTAAGTTCCGAGGTTTTTCCTAGTTTGGGTTTTCATCGTTAACAAAATTCTCTATGTTCAGAATTCTTATTTCATAGAGATTGAAATATTAGATTCTTGTTCTTAATTCCACATATTAAGAATCGAATAAGTCAATACTATGTATTTGGCATTTTTATTTTTAGATTTTATAGCAAATAATTTTTAATTGTTATAGGTTTTATCCCTCTCCGTAGTTACACAATTTCAGTTGGATTTGTCAACCATACGGACATTAAATTTTCATCAACCCTCACTCTTTTTATTTAAGCATCAATCCAAGTTTGAGCTGGTTTACACGGGCCGGGTTAAGGTTAGGTTGGTGGGTTGGGCTGAATTTTGTAAGGTATACTTGGATACAATCTAGATAAAAACAAAATTTTCTGTTAATTTTTTCATACTGAACGTCCAAAACACCCAATATGGGATTATTTCAATCCATTTAGTCCACGAAATAATATGAGTCTATTTAGTCCAAAAATAAAATAAGATATTTTGCCTTTGCCCCCCATTTGATAATGCTAATTGAAAAGGCCCCCGTTTTTGTTTATAATCCTTCCAGCCCCCCATTTTGGATAGAGCCGTCTGAAATCCCGTTAAGTGAGACACGTGACCTCAAGTGACCCATTGAAAGTACTTAAATTCCTTTGGACCTTAACCAGACCTTTAAACCCTGGGTTACCTTGGACACGTGTATTATTTTGATCATAGATCATCTAACTGTTGATAGATCAGAGAACTTTCGTGTAAGTTCATTTAGCGGGAAACTCTTGATCATCCTTTTAAGTAGAGAAGGTTGAGACCTTTGTAACTCTTGTTCTTCATCAAAACAGAGTGCAAACCCTAACCTTGAAAACCACGACAGCTTCCTCTCCACCATCATCTCAGTGCAGCAGGTTACTCTTCTTCATAGTACGTGTTCGAGGAGGGTGCAATGGATCAAAACAGTAACAAGTAAGTTAACCCATGTAGTTTTTTGTTTTGTTTTTCATCAAATCTTTTCGTTCTTCATCAAACCTTCTTCTCTTTTATGTTTTATAGATGAAATCCAATGAATATGATAAGTGTAATGGATTTGCTCTACATATTTAGGTATATAGGGTTTCGATTTTTTTCCTTTTGTTTTGAAAATAGAGCATGTTTGTGTTATACAATGTGTATGCATCAAGTGATGTAACGATTTTATATAATTATGATATTGAACATTAATCATATTTATAAGGTCCTTTTGTCGTGCTATTAGGGTTTTAGGGTGCGATGTATATACTATATGATATTGGAAATCTAAAAATTTTTTATGAAAAAATGGTTATTTTCTAACATGGTTCATTGTTCATTGTTCATTGTATATTGTTCTATGTAGTGTAACTATTGCTTTTTAAGATTGTGATGATTATATCTTCTATTAAAGTACATGTTATTTGTCAAATGCAGTGTTGTATATAATTTTACTGTGAAGAATTTGAGGATTCACTTCAATGGTTTTGGGTACCCCTTGATCCAAGAAAGGGATGTTCTCTAAAGAATTTTAGATGTGGTAAGGTTCATGAGATGAAATCAGTAGATGGGATAGAATTAGCCTAATTGACTCAGTTAGGACCATAGTAGATGATTTGAACCTCCCAACAAATTCTGACTTTGAGATAATATTGTTCAATAGAGGTAACAGAGATACCCTCCAAATAAACTATCAATTTTTTGAGATGTGGAATTCTGCGCAGATGGATGAAAGTGGTTATATTGACTTAGTGTTGAACTTCAAAGATCCATTAAGTGATGAACCCATACATGACCTCTTTTACACCCCTGTTGATCTTATGTTGGAGTACAACAACACTAAAGTTTCTACTGAGGACAGTCTAATAAAAAATGTGAGTAGTTCAAGGAGGAAGACATTTAAGAATACAACTAAGAAGCTTCCTAGTAAGAATACCACCACACCAGATAACCTTAGTAAAAGGATGAGAAAAACTTCAAGTGATGGGGTAGTTACAAGGAGAAGCCCAAGCCTACTTGCAAATAGGACAAAATTTTCAAGTGGAAGCCTTATGAGAAAACTTAACTCAAGCTTAGACAATGATGGTTTTGAAGTTGTTGATGTTGAGGTTGAGTCCCAAGTACAGTCTGAGATTGTTGAACCAACACATGGGCAATTTTGCATGCCAATGCCTGCTACCACATAGGCTAGTGTGGGGGATAACAATACGAGTGGAGAGGACCTAACTTATTGTGATAAGGATTGGTGGAGAGATATTGCAACTCAAGCAAGTGTTATAGAAGGTAATGTAGATGAAAGAAATGGAGCTACAGAGGTGGATACGGGGGTTGGTGGCTTCGACCTGGGTAAGTTTTGAAATTAGAAATTGGTAATATTTTTAATGGAAAATGTAAAAAAAGTCCCTACAAAAAAAGTCATTATGTTTTTTAATCTTTTTTTTTTATAAATTTAATCCCTACTTTTATGACTTTTATGTCCAAAACTAAGGACTAAATTTATAAAAAAGGATTAAAAACATAATAAATTTTTTTACAGGGATTTTTTTCCCAAAACCCTTATTTTTAAATGTTTAGTTTCATTTGGTTTGAATAATAGTATCTCATGTACCATAACTTAGATGGCTTATGCAGGTGGATCTAATGCTGACCATAATGAAGATGGTTTTGTTGGTAATGATGCTAATGATGCGCATGATGGTAATTTTTTCCTTTTATGTAACAAGCTTGATTTTCATATATCATAAATTATAAAGATAGGAGTCTTATTGATGCAACTTTATTTTACTTTTATGCTTATTTTATATAGGGGAAGATGACGAAGTGGAAGTTACAGTGATTCCCTTAGATCCTTGATAAATTAGATCCAGAAAGAGGGTTATGTTTGTAGAGAGGACTCTGATGGTAGTGATTATGATCATCCAACAATTGATGAATATCTCAAAGGGATAGAGGATCATGTGAGTAGCGATAGTGATGATGAAGATTATGTTGATGTTGATAGAGGAGAGGATGTCATAGATGAAAGTAATGATGGAGACACTAGTGATGTTGATCTTCTATACCCAACTAAATTTGGGGATTTTTTGGACAGTGCTAGCAACCTATCTGGAGATGAAGAAGAGATAACAGAGCAAGACCCAAAGACTCTTGAAGTAGGTATGGAATTTCACAATGTTCATTACTTTAGGAAGTATATCAGAACCTATGCAATTGTAAATAAGTTCTCATACAGGCATATAAAGAATGAGGCATATAGAGTGAGGGTTAAGTGTAAGAATGAGGGATGCCCATTGTTAGAATATGCTCGAAAGATCCCACACAAAGTTTCTTTTAAACTAAGGAAGGTTATGGCTAAACATAACTGTCTGGGTGACTCTGAATCAGTAAACTATTTGGCAAACTCAAAGTGGATTGCTGATACATTAGAGATTGAAATTAGGAGACAATATAAGACTTTCAAGCCAGCTAATGTGCAAGAAAAAATGTGGGGTAGATTTCAGGTAAAGGTTAAGTATTGGAGAGCATGGAGAGCCCTTTCTAAGGTCCTAGAGAGAATACATGGTTCTTATGACAAGAATTATGAGATGGTCCCAGAGTTATGTAGCCAAGTACTTGCAAGTAACCCACAAAGCATTGCCACATGTTGGAAAAAAAAGCAGAACAGTAAGAGAAAATAAGAACGGTATAAAGAACTCCAAGGCACGTAATCGCTATCTTTCAAACAATATTTCACCCGTATAATTGCACCAGGGTATTCGAAATATAATCTCAGGATACAATAGAGTCTAACCGTAGGATTTGTGAGTTCGAATGTGCAAGATTCAATCACAACTCTAGAACATTCTTTTTGATCTCTGATAATGCCAATGCTTTGGTTTTCTTAGTAATTCGATGTGTATTGAGAATGGCCAAGAAACTATCTCTTTATAGCCTTGGAAGCACCATTTCGAAGCAAAAAAGGTGACTTTTCTAACTGGTGCGAGTAGGTATCGATACCTATTGAATAGGTATCGATACTCATTCAAAATGTGACTTCATATCACCTTAGTATCGATACCAGTATGAGTGGGTATCGGTACTAGCGTGATCTGATCACTATCAATCACACCTTTCCAGTAGGTATCAAAATACTGACTTAGTTAGTATCGATACTGGCCTCAACTGTCGACTTCCCTTTGGCTGGTATCGATACCAACCTTATTGGTATCGATACTACAGTGACACCATCTTATTTTTGGAAAAGATTAAGGCTCCAATAGCTCCTAGCGACGATGCGCACGTGCGAAGTGCAAAGTGCGCCACTAAAGCGCCCAATCACCCTTTCGCACACGCACTTAAAAGATAAACTCTAATAAGTGTAGTCACTTATAAACCTCAACATTCCATATCTCCCAAGCAATGTGGGACTAAACCAAAGAAGAGTTAAAGCTACAAACCCAACCCAAACTATTTTGGAAATTTTGCAACAATCCCCCACCATTTTCAAAATAGATATAAGTTTTGAAAAAAAATATATAATATATATAAAGAATAACTGCATAACATAAAGTGATTACCTATGTACCCAAATAAAATCAAGCCTACGTAGTTCTTATAACGATAGTGAATACAAAAGAGATCAATTTGTCCTTATCGCGAAACTCATACATATATGATAAGTGTCTTTAGGACTTGAACTTACACTTAGTGCAAACAACTCAAAGCTTTTTCCAAGCGCTGTGGTGAACGGATCTTGAACCAAGTGCTTTAGAGAATGTCTAGTTCTCATAGAACGGCCTAGTTTCTTCATTTATATAGGTAAGTTCACATGAAGTGATCCTGTGAGTCACTACTTAAGATTTTAGACTTATTAAGGATATGTATCCATCCTCTATCATACATAAACCAACACTAGAATTTTAGAATGGAAAAGTTATAATTCTTAGTGTTTTCCATTATCACTCCTTGACTTGTTTGTACCCATTGAACCTTGACTTTTTCAAGAAAGAGGTTGGGTTCCCATCAAGGGTAATTGATTTAATTCAGTAAACGCAAGTCCCATTCCCTTAAAAGTCTTAGTGATCATCTCTCTAGACAAACCTTTTGTTAATGGATCCGCTAGATTTTTATTTGAATCCACGTAGTCAACCGTAATTACTCCATTTTTGAGTAATTGCCTTAGATATTGGTGTCTTAGACTTATATGTCTTGATTTACCATTGTATGTCTTGCTGGCCACCCAATACAAAGTTGTTTGGCTATCACAATTAAGCATGATTGCTGGAGTAGGCTTCTTCCAAAGTGGTGTATCCGCTAGAAGATTCCTTAACCATTCTGATTCTTTACAAGCATCAGTCAAAGCTATCATTTCTGCCAACATAGTTGAGTCAGAAATGCAAGTCTGTTTCTTGGATCCCTAAGATACAATAGCCCCACCTAAAGTAAAAATCCATCCTGTTGTGGATTTAGATTTGGACTCAATATTGTTCCTACTTGCATCGCTGTATCCTTCTAATACAGCAGGATAACCTTGATAATATAAACCATAGTTTATAGTACCTTTTAGATATCTGAGAACTCTAGAGATAGCATTTCAGTGTTCTATCCCTAGGTTACTTGTGAAACGACACAACAAACCCACAACATATACTATGTCTGGTCTTATGCAATGCATAGCATATATAAGACTCCCAATGACACTACTATATTTAAGTTGATCAAAACACCTTCCAGTGTTCTTTTCTAATTTAACATTTAGGTCTACTTGAGTAGAGACTAGTTTTTCTTCCAAATACTTATACTTGTTAAGTATCTTTTCTATGTAGTAATTTTGATTCAAAACATAGCTATTCTTTCTTCTTAAAATTTTAATTCCTAAGATCACATCAGCCTCTCCCAAATCTTTGATGTCAAAACTAAAGCTAGAAACTTTTTAGTTTCCTCTACACAAACTAGATTAGTCCCAAAGATAAGCATATCATCTACATATAAACATATTATTAGACATGCATCATCATCAGTTTTATAATAGATACATTTGTCAGCATCATTAACTTTAAAACCGGCGGATAACATTATCTTGTCAAATTTCTCATGCCATTGCATAGGTGCTTGCCTTAAGCTATAAAGTGACTTAACTAACTTGCACACCTTACGTTCTTACCCTACAAGGATAAAACCTTCAAGTTGTTCCAGTATTTCTTATTCCAAAACTCCATTTAGAAGGGATGTTTTTACATCCAATTGATGGATAACCAAATCCTAACTACAGGTGCATATGTGTCAAAGTAGTCAATACCTTTTCTTTGAGTAAATCCTTTTGCTATAAGTCTCACTTTGAACTTGTTAATATAGCCATCTATATTCAGTTTCCTCTTGAATATCCATTTACAACCTATGGGTTTAGCTCCTGGAGGAAGTTCAGAAAGAACCCAAGTCTGGTTGTACATGATGAAATTCATTTCATCATCGATCGCTTCATTCCAAAAAAAGCGTCACGTGAATTCATTGCTTCATTGAATGTAGATGGTTCATCTTTAACATTCAGAATTGAAAGGTTCCTTTGGGTTTGAAAGGTCCCTTTGGGTTTGTTAATATTCATGGTGTGATAATGAACTCAATTGTAAGTCCATGCTTGAGTTAGAGTTAGGTTGTATCCTTCGTGCAAACTCACACTTCATCGAAGATCGAAGAGAAAGCACGCCATCGGACTCAACTCACCACCGGAACTCACCACACGTTGGTAAGTGGCCTTGTTTATCATTCATAGGTGGATAGCACGTATTAGGACTTAGCCACATAAGCTAGGATGATTTTAGAACCCATTTAAACACTTTTTAAGGGTTTTCTAACTTATAGGCAGGGTGGTATCGATACCCTCTGAAGGTGGTATCGATACTGACCTAGCCTGTAAGTCAGCTCGGTCAGTATCGATACTCACTGTCTAGGGGTTAGTATCGATACTGCTCTGACAGTATCGATACCAACCTTAGGCAGTATCGATACTAGGGCTCCCTGATGTTGTGTATCAGGGTGGTATCGATACTCACTAAGAGTGGTATCGATACCAAGGCCAGTTCGCAAACTAGGGCCTTTTTTCCTGCGCGATTTTTGGCCCGGGGTTTTATACCCTTTTGGTCTTTTGACCCAAATGACCTTATGTTTTGCTCCTTCTCTTTATATAGAAGATAGGCAAACTATTTTAGGTTATGCATCTAAGAAGAATAGAGTTAGAGAGCTTAGAGTGAGAAACTATTGAGAGACTCCTTATAGTCATCTTCTCCAAACAGCTAAGGTTTCAAGATATTCAGAGAGATTGAGCTATCTTCTTCATGAGAGTTTATTTAGATCTATTCTCATAGGGCTTTTTATTTTAGCTAGATCTTGCATATCATTCTAGCATGAGAGCCATAAAGTGTTGAAGAACACCAAATCTTCAAACACCATTACAGTCACCGGTGGAGTTCCAGTGAGTTCGTTGGTGGAGTTCCAGCGAGGTGCAGGCTCGTAGATTCGAGCATACAAGTACAAGGCTTGGTGGATTCCGAGTTGGAGGCGTACAAGTGGCTTATGGATTCAAGCTAACAAGTGCGGGCTTGGTGAATTTTGAGTTGGAGACGCACATATCATTGAAGAGGCGATTCGTCGATTCGGGTCCTGGAGAAAGACCAGTCGAGTTTGCATGAGGGATTCGTGTTGTCGATGTGAATTGTTGTAAGATTTCTCAAAACTCTTAGTGGTAATTTCTGGACTAGGTCCCCGGGTTTCTTTCGTTAGGTTTTTCCCCATCAACAAAAATCATTTGTGTTGAATGTTTACATGTGAATGATTTTTATACAAGATTGAAATATTTGATTCTCTCTTAATTTCGGATTCGAGAATCGAATAAGTCAGTACTTATTTTGTTTCAATTTCTACTTATTATAAATTCATTGTGAATTAAATTTTAAACTGGTAGATGTTGATCCCCCTTCTATATACACCTAGATTAGTGTTTATTAGTTAAGTCCTAAACCTAGGAATAGTTAATATTTCAATTGGTATCAGAATATAGTTCACCATTTAGGGCTTTACATCCCGGTGAGATTCTTGTAGTGAAATATGGAAGGAAGTTATGTGAACAAACCTACATTGTTTAATGGAAGCATTTATGCATATTGGAAAGCACGCATGAGGGCCTTCCTAAGCTCTATAGATGAAAGAGTTTGGATGGCTGTAGAAGATGGTTGGTCCCCTCCAACCACAACCGCCAGAATTGATGGCGTTGCTGTAACTAGACCCAAACCGAGGGATGAATAGGCCTCGGATGATATTTCTAAGGCCACATATAACAATCAAGGTCTGAATGCCATCTTCAATGCGGTTACGGTCAATGAGTTTAGAAGCATATCTAATTGCCTTATGGCAAAAGAAGAATGAACCAAATTAGAAGTCACACATTAAGGTACCTGGACCATCAAAGTTACAAAGTTGAAAATGTTGACAACCCAATTTGAAAATCTTCGAATGGAGGAGAATGAGACCTTCAACGAGTTCTATGGCAAACTTGGTGAGATTGCAAACAACATATTTACCTTAGGAGAGACTATTTTTAACTCCAAATAGTCTGTGAGGTCTTGAGATCTCTCCCCAAGAGATTTGAAGCAAAGGTTACAGTTATTGAGGAGAGTAAAGATATTGATGCTCTTCTACCTGAGGAACTTGCAAGAAATCTCCAGACATTCGAGTCAAAGTTCCGTTCTTCAAAGAAGTCCAAGAATATAGCCTTCAAGGCCGTCAAGAAAGCTAGTAAGTTGAATAACAAATCCTTCAATGACTCAAGTGATGAGAAAATTGCTATCCTCACAAGGAAATTTATGAAACACATGAAAAAGAAGAAAGGAGGATCTCAAGAATTTCACAAAAAGAACTCTTCCTCCTCCAAGTCCAAATATGATGAAGAAAGGTTTGAAAAGAAGAAGAGTGATGAGGTGCAATGCTACAAGTGTCATGGATTTAGACACGTGGCAAACATTTGCCTTAACAAAAAGAGTTTCAGTTATTCAAAGGGCAAGAAAGCAATGAATGTTACCTTAAATGATTCATCATCGGAATCCGACTCTTCTCATGGTAATGAAGAAACAACGACCAGAAACTATATTACCTTCACTGCTTTACATGCCTCCACAAATGAGCAAGTAGAGGATGAAGGATATGTTCAAACCTCTAGTGAGGAAGATGAGAGTGAAGATAATCTCCACGAAGAAGAATTATTTTCAAGAATTTTAAAAAATAGTAAGAGCTTTTCTAAGGATAACAAATAGTTAAAACTGATGATTTCAAGTCTTGAGACTGAGAAGAATGATCTAATTCAAGTGGAAGAAGCCTCCAAGAGAGAGGTGGAAGGCAATGAAATTCTTAAAGGGAAAGAAAAACAAATCAAGTTTCTCAAGAATGAGCTTGTGGTGGCAAATGAGAGAGTCACATCTCTCGTTGATGAGATGAAGAGAATGAAGGAAGAGCTGAAAGAGTCTAAAGAGATGCTTATAAAGTTCAATCACGGGTCGAACATTCTTGTGTCAATGTTGAAAGGATCGAAGAATTCGGGTGATAAAAAGGGACTTTGGTTTGATCCAAGTAAGGTTGCTAGCACATCAATGTCAACGACCTTTGTGAAAGCTAAGACTCCTCCTCCTCCATAAAAGAGAGTTGTTAAGCAAACCGACAAACAAGCTACAAAGCAAGTTGGCAAGCAACAAGCACCAAAGACGGTTGCCAAACCACAAACCAAGCCAAAAGGCACTAGGAGATTGCCTCAAAGTATCCACACATGCTCATATTGTGGATATCAAGGTCACTTGCAAAATACTTGCAAATTCTACTTGGAAGACCTCCACTGATCATAAAGAGAAAAGCAGATGTTGAAGAAGTTCAAGTAACTTCAAAGTAAAGCAAGAGCTTTGACTGGAAAGATTGGGAGACTAGCAAATCCCAACAGTAGTAGAATAACATATGGAAAAAGACCATATGTCAAAAAGTAAAGCAAGAAGACCAAGGTGATGCAAGCCATCACACCCAAGCCAAAGGTTGAAATCCCAAAGAAGATAGAGAAGTTGGTGTGGGTAAAGAAACAAGTTGACAACATTGAACATCCGTCAACTCAAGTGGGCAAGGCTCCACCGATCGCAAAGAGAAAAGGAGTTGCTGAAGAAGTTCAAGCAACTTTAAGGTAAAGCAAGAGCTTTGACTGGAGAGATTGGGAGACTAGCAAATCCCAACAGCAGTAGAATAACATATGGCAAGAGACCACATGTCAAGAAGCAAAACAAGAAGACCAAGGTGATGCAAGCCACCACACCCAAGCCAAAGGTTGAAATCCCGAAGAAGATAGAAAAGTTGGTTTGGGTAAAGAAACGAGTTGACAACATTGAACACCCGTCAACTCAAATGGGTAAGTCTCCACATCCCCAATAACATTTATGGGGATGTAACCATCGGAATCGAATGAGGTAACGAGCTGTAGATACTGTATATTTTGCTTGTAGTCTCGAGCCAACCAATGTCTTTGAATCCCTCTCAAGGTGTTTGGTTTTTGGTTACTTGACCATATGTGTTGAAATATTTTATTTTGATTATGGTCATTGGTTTATCTCGGTTCACATGGGTGGTTTCCCTCCGAGGGAAACCCGATTCTTTTAATGAATTTCTTATGAATGTGCAAATACTTTCTAAGAAGAATCAAGTTTTTGATCAACAAGCAAGGTGCATATTCTTTTGTTTTTAAATCTTATTCAAGGAAAAGGAAGAGAGACAAGACCAAGAAATTGTGTTTGAGACAACAAAACCTACTTTTGTGGACTTGAGTAAAAAGAATACTTCCAAGAAACTCAAGGTTACACGGGTAAGGAAATGTAAGTTGATAAGTCCTGAATCTCCCATTGCTCACAATACTTGTATGTCTTCCAAATGTTTACTAGTTGGTGGCAGTAGTTGTTCTATTATTTGATTGTTGTTGTTCTCACTCTTCCCTTTGCGTTGATTGCATATTTTATTAGGGAAATTGAGTAGGTGCTCTACTAGTTTGTATTTTGTAGTTATATATATCTACCAAGTATCATACCCTACACCATGTTACTGCACAAGTCGTGACTACTGATGGTCAACCACATCAAGCAGAATATTCTTTGCATGGTTGCACTCTCACTCTTTCATCTGTTACATTCATATATTTCTGGGTCGAGTGTTGATGCATGTTGAACCAGACTAATTTTAAGATTCAAACTGGCTAATGATCTGGTTAAAAGTGTGTGCTTGAATTGATTTATTGTATATTTTTATGCATGCTTGCTCATTATCATGCATTAGGTTGATAATTATTTTATCCAATAATATGCATTTTATCCATAGGTTTTTGAAACAAGGATAGTCTAACATGCCGTACTTCTATTCTCTCATCAGAGCTTTGATTCTCCGTAGCTAAATTGGATAATTATTATAGTGTGTGACTTGTCATGTGCTTACCTTCCACCTTATTTATTTATCGACTATCTAACTACCTACTTGTTGTCGTTTGCGCAAATACAAAAGCTAGTTAGATATACATCCTGATGGTTGGTTGGTTTGTATGTGTGTTTTGTTGCACTATCATCCTCTGCTTATCCTTGTACCTTTTATGTCTCTATCCTTTGTCTATGTGTGACAAAAAGGGGAGAATTATGGGTTCTTGACCCTTCAAAAGGAGTACTATATGACGGGAGATATATCACATATTTTCTATAGTACCTTGATCTGCCTTGTGGACATGTGCAGGAAACAAGTTAAAAGACATCTCCTAGAGTTTAAAGTCTCTATTTTTTTTTAGAGTGTTACCTTTTACCTTTCATTAGCTCTTATGAATAGGTTTTGTTTAGAATTGACAAAATAAGACTCCAATGCAAGGGATCCCTACGGTATGGACTATGGTACACCAAGAACATCAACTTTAAGATTTATGCCTACTCCGATGTGGGTTGGGCCAGAAATGTGGATGACAGGAAGAGCAAGAAGCAAGACTCTCAATCTTTATCCACAACTGAGGTAGAAGATATCGCGGCAGGTTTGTGTTTCACTCAATTATTTTGCATATTACATATGCTTACTGATTAAGGTTTTGAGCATGCCACTATAATTGTTTGTTGTGATAACACTTGTACTTTTGATATCACCATAATCCATGTTCAACACTCTAGAACTGAGCACATTGATATTAGGTTTCACCTCTTTCCGTGACTTAGTTGAAGAGAACGTGATTCATTATGAGTACGTGCCAAATGATAAGTTAGTTGTTGATATCCTCTCCTAGTCCCTGAATTCTTTGACTTTTGATATTCTTAGAAGGGCATTTGGTGTAGTCTCCATATCTTGAGATCACCCTGTTTCACTCTACTACCCTAGTTGTTACCTGTCTCTTTCTAATAATGGGTAGTTTAGTGTGTTTCTTCTAGTTTATATTACATTGCACAACATCAATTTTCTCGCATTCTAGAAAGAATTTTGTGATACTTCGTGTTTTTGAAATTTCATGGCATTTATGCATATTTTTCTCCCATTGTATTTTTGCTTTGCACACAGATCATTTGTGCTTTGATTTTGTCTTGACCCATGTGTCATCAGTGTGATATTTTTCTTATGCATCTTGAATATCTTAGATAAGGTTTTTGATCACTTGCTCTTGAGATCATGAGTATTTGGATTTATTGAATATCTTTGGATAATAGACTTTGAGATCTCAAGTTCTCTGCTTCACACATTTCACTCNCAAACAGCTAAGGTTTCAAGATATTCAGAGAGATTGAGCTATCTTCTTCATGAGAGTTGATTTAGATCTATTCTCATAGGGCTTTTTATTTTAGCTAGATCTTGCATATCATTCTAGCATGAGAGCCATAAAGTGTTGAAGAACACCAAATCTTCAAACACCATTACAGTCACCGGTGGAGTTCCAGTGAGTTCGTTGGTGGAGTTCCAGCGAGGTGCAGGCTCGTAGATTCGAGCATACAAGTACAAGGCTTGGTGGATTCCGAGTTGGAGGCGTACAAGTGGCTTATGGATTCAAGCTAACAAGTGCGGGCTTGGTGAATTTTGAGTTGGAGACGCACATATCATTGAAGAGGCGATTCGTCGATTCGGGTCCTGGAGAAAGACCAGTCGAGTTTGCATGAGGGATTCGTGTTGTCGATGTGAATTGTTGTAAGATTTCTCAAAACTCTTAGTGGTAATTTCTGGACTAGGTCCCCGGGTTTCTTTCGTTAGGTTTTTCCCCATCAACAAAAATCATTTGTGTTGAATGTTTACATGTGAATGATTTTTATACAAGATTGAAATATTTGATTCTCTCTTAATTTCGGATTCGAGAATCGAATAAGTCAGTACTTATTTTGTTTCAATTTCTACTTATTATAAATTCATTGTGAATTAAATTTTAAACTGGTAGATGTTGATCCCCCTTCTATATACACCTAGATTAGTGTTTATTAGTTAAGTCCTAAACCTAGGAATAGTTAATATTTCAATTGGTATCAGAATATAGTTCACCATTTAGGGCTTTACATCCCGGTGAGATTCTTGTAGTGAAATATGGAAGGAAGTTATGTGAACAAACCTACATTGTTTAATGGAAGCATTTATGCATATTGGAAAGCACGCATGAGGGCCTTCCTAAGCTCTATAGATGAAAGAGTTTGGATGGCTGTAGAAGATGGTTGGTCCCCTCCAACCACAACCGCCAGAATTGATGGCGTTGCTGTAACTAGACCCAAACCGAGGGATGAATAGGCCTCGGATGATATTTCTAAGGCCACATATAACAATCAAGGTCTGAATGCCATCTTCAATGCGGTTACGGTCAATGAGTTTAGAAGCATATCTAATTGCCTTATGGCAAAAGAAGAATGAACCAAATTAGAAGTCACACATTAAGGTACCTGGACCATCAAAGTTACAAAGTTGAAAATGTTGACAACCCAATTTGAAAATCTTCGAATGGAGGAGAATGAGACCTTCAACGAGTTCTATGGCAAACTTGGTGAGATTGCAAACAACATATTTACCTTAGGAGAGACTATTTTTAACTCCAAATAGTCTGTGAGGTCTTGAGATCTCTCCCCAAGAGATTTGAAGCAAAGGTTACAGTTATTGAGGAGAGTAAAGATATTGATGCTCTTCTACCTGAGGAACTTGCAAGAAATCTCCAGACATTCGAGTCAAAGTTCCGTTCTTCAAAGAAGTCCAAGAATATAGCCTTCAAGGCCGTCAAGAAAGCTAGTAAGTTGAATAACAAATCCTTCAATGACTCAAGTGATGAGAAAATTGCTATCCTCACAAGGAAATTTATGAAACACATGAAAAAGAAGAAAGGAGGATCTCAAGAATTTCACAAAAAGAACTCTTCCTCCTCCAAGTCCAAATATGATGAAGAAAGGTTTGAAAAGAAGAAGAGTGATGAGGTGCAATGCTACAAGTGTCATGGATTTAGACACGTGGCAAACATTTGCCTTAACAAAAAGAGTTTCAGTTATTCAAAGGGCAAGAAAGCAATGAATGTTACCTTAAATGATTCATCATCGGAATCCGACTCTTCTCATGGTAATGAAGAAACAACGACCAGAAACTATATTACCTTCACTGCTTTACATGCCTCCACAAATGAGCAAGTAGAGGATGAAGGATATGTTCAAACCTCTAGTGAGGAAGATGAGAGTGAAGATAATCTCCACGAAGAAGAATTATTTTCAAGAATTTTAAAAAATAGTAAGAGCTTTTCTAAGGATAACAAATAGTTAAAACTGATGATTTCAAGTCTTGAGACTGAGAAGAATGATCTAATTCAAGTGGAAGAAGCCTCCAAGAGAGAGGTGGAAGGCAATGAAATTCTTAAAGGGAAAGAAAAACAAATCAAGTTTCTCAAGAATGAGCTTGTGGTGGCAAATGAGAGAGTCACATCTCTCGTTGATGAGATGAAGAGAATGAAGGAAGAGCTGAAAGAGTCTAAAGAGATGCTTATAAAGTTCAATCACGGGTCGAACATTCTTGTGTCAATGTTGAAAGGATCGAAGAATTCGGGTGATAAAAAGGGACTTTGGTTTGATCCAAGTAAGGTTGCTAGCACATCAATGTCAACGACCTTTGTGAAAGCTAAGACTCCTCCTCCTCCATAAAAGAGAGTTGTTAAGCAAACCGACAAACAAGCTACAAAGCAAGTTGGCAAGCAACAAGCACCAAAGACGGTTGCCAAACCACAAACCAAGCCAAAAGGCACTAGGAGATTGCCTCAAAGTATCCACACATGCTCATATTGTGGATATCAAGGTCACTTGCAAAATACTTGCAAATTCTACTTGGAAGACCTCCACTGATCATAAAGAGAAAAGCAGATGTTGAAGAAGTTCAAGTAACTTCAAAGTAAAGCAAGAGCTTTGACTGGAAAGATTGGGAGACTAGCAAATCCCAACAGTAGTAGAATAACATATGGAAAAAGACCATATGTCAAAAAGTAAAGCAAGAAGACCAAGGTGATGCAAGCCATCACACCCAAGCCAAAGGTTGAAATCCCAAAGAAGATAGAGAAGTTGGTGTGGGTAAAGAAACAAGTTGACAACATTGAACATCCGTCAACTCAAGTGGGCAAGGCTCCACCGATCGCAAAGAGAAAAGGAGTTGCTGAAGAAGTTCAAGCAACTTTAAGGTAAAGCAAGAGCTTTGACTGGAGAGATTGGGAGACTAGCAAATCCCAACAGCAGTAGAATAACATATGGCAAGAGACCACATGTCAAGAAGCAAAACAAGAAGACCAAGGTGATGCAAGCCACCACACCCAAGCCAAAGGTTGAAATCCCGAAGAAGATAGAAAAGTTGGTTTGGGTAAAGAAACGAGTTGACAACATTGAACACCCGTCAACTCAAATGGGTAAGTCTCCACATCCCCAATAACATTTATGGGGATGTAACCATCGGAATCGAATGAGGTAACGAGCTGTAGATACTGTATATTTTGCTTGTAGTCTCGAGCCAACCAATGTCTTTGAATCCCTCTCAAGGTGTTTGGTTTTTGGTTACTTGACCATATGTGTTGAAATATTTTATTTTGATTATGGTCATTGGTTTATCTCGGTTCACATGGGTGGTTTCCCTCCGAGGGAAACCCGATTCTTTTAATGAATTTCTTATGAATGTGCAAATACTTTCTAAGAAGAATCAAGTTTTTGATCAACAAGCAAGGTGCATATTCTTTTGTTTTTAAATCTTATTCAAGGAAAAGGAAGAGAGACAAGACCAAGAAATTGTGTTTGAGACAACAAAACCTACTTTTGTGGACTTGAGTAAAAAGAATACTTCCAAGAAACTCAAGGTTACACGGGTAAGGAAATGTAAGTTGATAAGTCCTGAATCTCCCATTGCTCACAATACTTGTATGTCTTCCAAATGTTTACTAGTTGGTGGCAGTAGTTGTTCTATTATTTGATTGTTGTTGTTCTCACTCTTCCCTTTGCGTTGATTGCATATTTTATTAGGGAAATTGAGTAGGTGCTCTACTAGTTTGTATTTTGTAGTTATATATATCTACCAAGTATCATACCCTACACCATGTTACTGCACAAGTCGTGACTACTGATGGTCAACCACATCAAGCAGAATATTCTTTGCATGGTTGCACTCTCACTCTTTCATCTGTTACATTCATATATTTCTGGGTCGAGTGTTGATGCATGTTGAACCAGACTAATTTTAAGATTCAAACTGGCTAATGATCTGGTTAAAAGTGTGTGCTTGAATTGATTTATTGTATATTTTTATGCATGCTTGCTCATTATCATGCATTAGGTTGATAATTATTTTATCCAATAATATGCATTTTATCCATAGGTTTTTGAAACAAGGATAGTCTAACATGCCGTACTTCTATTCTCTCATCAGAGCTTTGATTCTCCGTAGCTAAATTGGATAATTATTATAGTGTGTGACTTGTCATGTGCTTACCTTCCACCTTATTTATTTATCGACTATCTAACTACCTACTTGTTGTCGTTTGCGCAAATACAAAAGCTAGTTAGATATACATCCTGATGGTTGGTTGGTTTGTATGTGTGTTTTGTTGCACTATCATCCTCTGCTTATCCTTGTACCTTTTATGTCTCTATCCTTTGTCTATGTGTGACAAAAAGGGGAGAATTATGGGTTCTTGACCCTTCAAAAGGAGTACTATATGACGGGAGATATATCACATATTTTCTATAGTACCTTGATCTGCCTTGTGGACATGTGCAGGAAACAAGTTAAAAGACATCTCCTAGAGTTTAAAGTCTCTATTTTTTTTTAGAGTGTTACCTTTTACCTTTCATTAGCTCTTATGAATAGGTTTTGTTTAGAATTGACAAAATAAGACTCCAATGCAAGGGATCCCTACGGTATGG
Organism: Macleaya cordata; assembly: GCA_002174775.1. Classification (NCBI taxonomy): domain Eukaryota; kingdom Viridiplantae; phylum Streptophyta; class Magnoliopsida; order Ranunculales; family Papaveraceae; genus Macleaya; species Macleaya cordata. The sequence continues at coordinate 80,080 of MVGT01002145.1, read as the reverse complement.
ACTATGGTACACCAAGAACATCAACTTTAAGATTTATGCCTACTCCGATGTGGGTTGGGCCAGAAATGTGGATGACAGGAAGAGCAAGAAGCAAGACTCTCAATCTTTATCCACAACTGAGGTAGAAGATATCGCGGCAGGTTTGTGTTTCACTCAATTATTTTGCATATTACATATGCTTACTGATTAAGGTTTTGAGCATGCCACTATAATTGTTTGTTGTGATAACACTTGTACTTTTGATATCACCATAATCCATGTTCAACACTCTAGAACTGAGCACATTGATATTAGGTTTCACCTCTTTCCGTGACTTAGTTGAAGAGAACGTGATTCATTATGAGTACGTGCCAAATGATAAGTTAGTTGTTGATATCCTCTCCTAGTCCCTGAATTCTTTGACTTTTGATATTCTTAGAAGGGCATTTGGTGTAGTCTCCATATCTTGAGATCACCCTGTTTCACTCTACTACCCTAGTTGTTACCTGTCTCTTTCTAATAATGGGTAGTTTAGTGTGTTTCTTCTAGTTTATATTACATTGCACAACATCAATTTTCTCGCATTCTAGAAAGAATTTTGTGATACTTCGTGTTTTTGAAATTTCATGGCATTTATGCATATTTTTCTCCCATTGTATTTTTGCTTTGCACACAGATCATTTGTGCTTTGATTTTGTCTTGACCCATGTGTCATCAGTGTGATATTTTTCTTATGCATCTTGAATATCTTAGATAAGGTTTTTGATCACTTGCTCTTGAGATCATGAGTATTTGGATTTATTGAATATCTTTGGATAATAGACTTTGAGATCTCAAGTTCTCTGCTTCACACATTTCACTCTAACTTTTTTGAACTTATATTTGTATCTTGTGTTTGATCGAATGTGTGTGGGCTGATCCTAGTTTATATGTTTGTTACTTCTCTTGAACTATTTTAAACCAAACTAGTGTGAACGAGCTATCCTAGCACTTGTACTTGATTGTTAGTATGTTTTTCTGCTATACACCTTAAGAGTGAGTTCTCGTAAAAGATTGTGAACTCGGTTTACCACCTAAAGAGTAAGCTCTCATAAAAGTTTTTGAGCTTGGTGAAGCCACCTAATGAGTAAGCTCTCGTAAAAGATTTTTAGCTTGGTGGCATGATAGTTCGTAGTGTGACCACATGGCAAGTCTCGGTGCCTTGAGAGCAAATCAATAACAAATCAATAATGAACTCTCGGGCAGACTTGATGAGTCATGATACATGCTCTTGGGCTCTTTGTATTCTAAAATACACCTTCATGAAAATACCTTAACATGTTGGTCTTGAACTACTTGGAACGTGCATTGTGATTCGTCCTCCATACCAATGTGGTTTGGAATAGTGAAGAGAGAGTAGAATCTTAATGTATATCAACTTTCAAGGATCCTTTCACATTTGTGACATCATCACTTGTACACACACTCGTTCCATTGTTCGAAGGATTTTGTGATCAATTCAACTTATGTTTTCATTGTTTATGTTTGAATATCTTCTTGAAAACCAGTTACTTATGATGCTTTTATGGACTTGTGTAAATTTTCTCATTTTGATGGTCTTGATTCATCGTATGGCTCAGAGTGATTGTTTCTCATGTGGTTGGGATTAAATCTTGACACTTATGTTTATGTGTAGAGCATTTTTGCGAGTGTGTTTCTATCGAATCTTATTGTCTTCTATTGAAAATGTTTTGAATGATTCGATTTAAGGGGAGTTTTTTGTTGAAAACGTGGTTTCCATGATAGAATTTTTGAAAAATTCCCAGCTAGTATCTGGTGAGAAAATTTACTCACATAGTTCAACTTATCCTACTTTAAGCGTTCACTTATAATAGCGTAGGGTTCATTTTTATCGCATGGGTTTTAGTGACATTCGAGATTCTCTTGATTGTTTCTATAGCATCAGCCTCTTAGAAGGAACAGGGATTGCCTACCCTAGGATTGTATAACTGTTTTATGAAAACATGCATGTCGTTGACTCCTTTGCTTTCACTTGTATATATTTTATCTTGGGTATGGTTATTACAGTCATCCGAGAGGTTCCTTATGATCTGTGCAAAATTGAGCCTGTGACTGACCTCATTTTGTTCCTTCCTCTGAGGAATTGCGTTGAACCACACCTTCCTTCTTCCGATCATTTTTTCTTAACCTTATCGGGCCTGGTTCGTCATAGGACTCCAGAAAAGAAGTTGGTGATGACAGTGGTGAAGGGTATGATTAGACTAGGACACTACTTGGTTTATTTGTGTGGTCTTTCATTTCTTCTTCATCCTGTTTTGAATATGAGATAACTATGCTTGTTTATTTCAGTTAATAACTTTTTTTGAAATCTCATTTTGGTTCAAATGAATTATTATGGATTATCCTATATGTTGGTTATCTCTGTATGCTTCAAGTCTTATTTATCATTGTGAATGTTTTTGACTTGTTGAATGATAAACCTCCCGTCTTATGCTCCTTTCTTCTACTCCTCGGGTCTTTGTCGATTTCATTACAAAAAGGGGGAGAAGTTATTATGCGGGAGTTGTATAAGATAAGGGGAGTTTCAAGAAACTCAAGGTTGGTGTTTACTGCTTATATTATGATGCTTTGATGATTCTTGTATATTTTGCAGAAGGTTCTCCCTGCCTTTGTTGTTTATTTCTTATTGGGGAGTTTTTGCATTTGATTGAGTTCATTGTAAGAAAATTCGTGTTGTAATGTGTCTTTTGGAAATTTTTTTATGTATGGGGTTTTGTCATGAAATTTACAAAGGGGGAGATTGAAAGGTCCCTTTGGGTTTGTCAATGTTCATGGTAAGACAATGAACTCAATTATAAGTCCATACTTGAGTTAGAGTTAGGTTTTATCCTTCGTGCAAACTCACACTTCATCGAAAATCGAAGAGAAAGCACGCCATCGACTCCACACCGAAACTCACTACATGTTGGTAAGTGACCTTGTTTATCATTCATAGGTGGTTAAAATGCATTAGAACTTAGCCACATAAGCTAGGTTGATTTTAGAACTCATTTAAACACTTTTTAGGGGGTTTTCTAGCTTATGGGCAGGGTGGGATCGATACCCTCTGAAGGTGGTATCAATACTGACCTAGCCTGTAAGTCAGCTAGGTTAGTATCGATACTCACTGTCTGGGGGTTAGTATCGATACTGCTCTGCCAGTATCGATACCAACCTTAGGCAGTATCGATACTAGGGCTCCATGATGTTGTGTATCAGGGTGGTATCGATAGTCACTAAGAGTGGTATCGATACCAAGGCCAGTTCACAAACAAGGGCCTTTCTTGCGCGATTTTTGGCCTGGGGTTTTATACCCTTTTGGTCTTTTAACCCAAATGACCTTATGTTTTGCTCCTTCTCTTTATATAGTAGTTAGGCAAACTATTTTAGGTTATGCATCTAAGAAGAATAGAGTTAAAAAGCTTAGAGTGAGATACCATTGGGAGACTCCTTTTAGTTATCTTCTCCAAACAGCTAGGGCTTCAAGTTCTTGGGAGAGATTAAGCTATCTTCTTCGTTAGAGTTGATTTAGACCTATTCTCATAGGGCTTTATATTTCAGCTAGATCTTGCATATCATTCTAGCATGAGAGCCACAAAGTGTTAAAAAACACCAAATCTTCAAACACCATTACAGTCACTGGTGGAGTTCTGGCTCGTAGATTCGAGCATACAAGTACGAGGCTTGGTGGATTCTGATTTGGGGGCATACAAGAGGCTTGTGGATTCAAACTAACAAGTACAGGGCTTGGTGGATTCCGAGTTGGAGACGCACATATCATTGAAGAGGCGATTCGTGGATTCGGGTTGTGGAGAAAGACCAGTCGAGTTTGCATGAGGGATTCGTGTTGTCGATGTGAACGGTTGTAAGATTTCTTATAACTATTAGTGGTAATTTCTGGACTAAGTCTCGGGGTTTTGAATCCTTTGCGCGAATTCACACTTCATCGAAGATCAAAGAGAAAGCACACCATCGGACTCAATTCACCACCGGAACTCACCACACGTTAGTAAGTGACCTTGTTTATCATTCATAGGTGGTTAGAATGCATTAGGACTTAGCCATATAAGCTAGGATGATTTTAAAACCCATTTAAACACTTTTTAGGGGGTTTTCTAGCTTATGGGCAGGGTGGTATCGATACCCTCTGAAGGTGGTATCGATACTGACCTAGCCTGTAAGTACTCACTGTCTAGGGGTTAGTATCGATACTACTCTACCAGTATCGATACCAACCTTAAGCAGTATCGATACAAGGGCTCCCTGATGTTCTGTATTAGGGTGGTATCGATACTCAGTAAGAGTGGTATCGATACCAAGGCCAATTCGCAAACAAGGGCCTTTTTTCCTACACGATTTTTGGCCTAGGGTTTTATACCCTTTTGGTATTTTGACCCAAATGACCTTATATTTTGCCCCTTCTCTTTATATAGCAGAGAGGTATAACATTTTAGATATGCATCTAAGAAGAAGAGAGTTAGAGAGCTTAGAGTGAGAAACCATTGAGAGACTCCTTGTAGTCATATTCTCCAAATAGCTAAGGCTTCAAGATCTTCAGAAAGATTAAGCTATCTTCTTCATTAGAGTTGATTTAGATCTATTCTCATAGGGCTTTTCATTTTAGCTAGATCTTACATATCATTCTAGCATTAGAGCCACAAAGTGTTAAAGAACACCAAATCTTCAAACACCATTACAGTCACTGGTGGAGTTTTGACGAGGTGCAGGCTGGTAGATTCGAGCATACAAGTACGAGGCTTAGTGGATCCGAGTTGGGGGCGTACAAGAGGCTTGTGGATTCAAGCTAACAAGTGCAGGGTTTGGTGGATTCTGAGTTGGAGACGCACATATCATTGAAGAGGCGATTCGTGGACTCGGGTCATGGAGAAAGACCGGTCGAGTTTGCATGAGGGATTCGTGTTGTCGATCTGAACCGTTGTAAGATTTCTCATAACTCTTAGTGGTAATTTCTGGACTGGGTCCCGGGGTTTTTTCCGTTAGGTTTTTCCCCGTCAACAAAAATCATTTGTGTTGAATGTTTACATGTGAATGATTTTTGTACAAGATTGAAATATTTGATTCTCTTTTAATTCCGCATTCGAGAATCGAATATGTCAATACTTATTTTGTTTCAATTTCTACTTATTATGAATTCATTATGAATTAAATTTTAAATTGGTAGATATTGATCCCCTTTCCATATACACCTAGATTAGTGTGTTATTGGTTAAGTCCTAAACTTAAGAATAGCTGATATTTCAAGAATGTATTCTGTATGTTTTTTCACCATATTTCTATCTCCTTCTACAAGGTAGGTAAGAAATTCTGGTCCAAAGGATTTATCTACCCTTTGCCTCTTACTTCTTCTAGGTTCATCTTCTTGAACTGGTTCAGGAACCGGTTCAGGTACATGAATGTGTAAAGGTTCATTTCCAACTTAGGGATGGTCTATATGGATCTCTAATTGTTCTAAATTCTCAGGTTCAGAAGTAGATAAAGTTAAGTTCTCAAAGAAGTCTACATCCACAGATTCAGTAATAGTATTTGATTCTAGATTGAGAAATCTCTAACAAACATTATTACTAGAATAACCTTTAAACACACATTTGTTTGTTTGATCACCTAGTTTAGGTCTTTTTGGGTCTATTTTTCTTACATACGCAAGACACCCCCACACTTTGAGATGGCTCAAGTTTAGTTTCTGATTAAACTATAACTCATAAGAAGTAACATTAGATTTCTTTCTAGGAATTCTATTTAGAATATAACATGCAGATAATATAGCTTCTCCCCATAAATTCAATGGTAGGTCTAGACTTAATAACATAGCATTACACATATTAACCAAAATTGCGTTCAGCGATTCCGTTTTGTTGAGGTGTATAGGGTGCTGTGAACTGATAGATAATACCATTATTTTCACAGAACTTTGTGGTTTCAGTAGAATCATATTCTCCTCCCCTATCTGATCTTATTGCTTTGATCTTCTTATTATGTTGATTTTCAACTTCTGCTTGAAAATTAAGAATTTTCCAAAGGCCGCATCTTTTGATTTTATAAGATATACATATGCATATCTCAAAAAATCGTCGACGAATGTAACAAAGTATTTTTTTTCCCCACGACTTAAACTTTTCTTTAAGTCATATACATATGTATGTATAAGATCAAGAAGTTCAAAAGATCTCTCAACAGTTTTAAACGATGGTCTATAGATTTTAGATTGTGCACATGCTATATACTTGTTAATATTATAGGAAACACATTTAGGAATATCCTAAGTTAGACATATTTTTTATAGAACCATAATTAACATGTCCTAGTCCACCATGCCATAAAGGAAAAAACTCAACAACATAAGCAGAAGAAACTTTATTGACTAAATTAACCCAAATCATCCCATTACAAGAATATCATTTTCCTACGAAAACTCCATTCTTGGATAAGACTAGCTTATCTGATTCATACACAAGTTTGAAACCTCTCTTATTAAGGAGACCACCAGAGACTAAGTTCTTAGTCATATCTGGAACATGAAGAACATCTATTAAAGTGAGAGTCTTCCTTGACGTAAACTTGAGATCCACGGAGCCAGTACCAACGACCTTAGTGCGGACATCATTTGACATTTTCACCTCACGTCTATCACTGATTTGATCATAAGTGCTGAACAACTTTCGATCCTTATATATATGGATGATTGCTCCTGTATCTAACCACCAACTGGAGTCGTTGCTTACACTGTTTGCTTCTGACACCGTTGCAATGAAATTCTCTTCTTTGGTCATGTTTGCTTAGTTCTTCAAGTTTTGCTTCTTGATGCGATAATCCTTCACAAAATGTCCAGGTTTGCCACAATTGTAGCAATCTCCCTTATTCTTTTTATTCTTATTCTTGTTCTTTGAATCCTTTTTAAACTTGGTGTCATTCTTGGGCTTAAGGCTGGTATGCTTGAATTTGTTATCCTCAACTATGTTTGCCTTTGAAACATCCTCAGAATTTTTTTTCACGTTTCCATAAATCTTCTTCAATTCGAAGGTGATACAGCAAGGATTCCAAAGTGTATTTCTTCTCATCATATTTGAGTTTCTTCTTGTAGCTATTCTATGACTTTGGAAGACATGCAATGATAACTCCAACAAAGAACTCTACAGGGAGAGTAATTTCTACCACTTTAAGATCATTGACAATATTAAGAAAACTGTGCGCTTGCGCAAGTATAGACTTATCGTCAGTCATCTAAAAACTTATGAAATTACTTATCAAGAACTTCTGGTTACTCACCTCTTCAATACGGTACTTCTCTTGTAAAGTAGTCCACAACTCTTTAGCAGTTTGGATATGACGATGGGCGGTATAGATGGTGTTGGAAAGTGTGTTGAGAATGTGTCCACGGTATAAGAATTCTTCTTCTTTCCTCTTCATTCTATCCATCTTTAGTTTAGTAGAATCTTTGGATGTTTCGTTTGGAATTAGTTGAAGATTCTTGCCCAGAATGTAAGACAGCTTCAATGTTGTTAAGAAGAACATCATCTTCTCTTGCCACCTTGTAAAATCTTCTCCATCAAACCTTTCAAGCCTGGTGAAGTCCTGGTTCATCACTTGAAGGGATTGCGACACTGTTCCCTCCATTGATGAAAATATTGTTTGAAAATCATAGGAAAAAAAGCGGAACAGGAAGAGAAAACAAGAACGGTATAAAGAACTCCAAGGCACATAATCGCTGTCTTTCAAACAATATTTCACCCCTATAATTGCACCAGGGTATTCGAAATATGTTCTCAGGATACAATAGAGTCCAACCGTAGGATTTGTGAGTTCGAATGTACAAGATTTGATGACAACTCAAGAACACTCTTTTTCATTTCTGATAATGCCAAAATACTCTAACTTTGCTTTGATTTTCTCAGTAATTCGAAGTGTATTGAGAATGGCCAAGAAACCATCTATTTATAGCCTTGGAAGAACCATTTTGGAAAAAAAAAAGGTGACTTTTCTGAACTGGTGCGAGTGGGTATCGATACCTACTAAATGGGTATCGATACTCATTCAAAATGTGACTTCAAATCACCTTAGTATCGATACCAGTATGAGTCGGTATCGATACTAACGTGATCTGATCACGATCCAATGCACCCTAAATGCCCAATGCGCCCTAAACGCCCAATTGCCCTTTCGCACACACATATGCGCATGTGCGGTGGTGCTTTGCACCACCTTATCAATTCCAATGAGGACCCAACACTTAAAAGATAAACTCTAATAAGTGTAGTCACTTATAAACCACAACATTCTATATCTCCCAAGCAATGTAAGACTAAACCAAAGAAGAGTTAAAGCTACAAACCTAACCCAAACTATTTTGGAAATTTTACAACACCACATTTTCAAGAGAAGATGGGGACAAAGGATTCAAGCATCTCTGTATCTCACACAGCGGTTTAATTAATGGCTTCATTATGGGATGCAGGCTTATAATTGGCCTTGATGATTGTTTTTTGAAGGGTAAATATGGCGGTGTCTGTTTGGCAGCAACAAGCTTGGATGCCAAAAAAGGGTTGTTCCCATTAGCCATCTGCATATGTAGGTTAAAGGATTATGTGAATTGGAAGAAATTTTTGAAAATTTTGGAGCCACATCCGACACAACATCATAGGAAACTTGCATTCGTCAGTGATAGACAGAAAGGTATTAGAGAAGCAGTTAAAAAAACATTTCCCCAGAGCAACCATAGATTCTGTTTTAGACACATGTTTAAGAACTTTAAGAGATCACACCTAGGAAAATTGTTGGAACACATAGTGTGGAATGCTGCAAAACCTTACAACGTCCCAGAATTTGAGAGGTAGATGGAGCAACTTAGGGTTGTGGACCTGGCTGTTTGGGTGTATATGATGAAGGAAGAACCATCTTCTGGGGCCAGGTCACAGTTTGAACACTCTGCTGAATGTGAACATATCACAAATAACTTTTTAGAGTCATTCAACAATTGGATTAAGGAATTAAGGGACAAGCCTGTGTGTATGATTGGTGAGAAGTTTCAGTCCATGATGATGACTCGGTTTTATAAGAGAAGAAATGAGGCACGAACATGGGATGAAGATAGTTTGGTTCCCACAGCTGTGAGAATTATTGAAAGGATGTCAAACAACACAAACTAGTTCATAGTCAAAGACTCTATTGATAGCACATATGAAGTCACTGCGGGTACTATATCCAGGTGGAGTGTGGATATACATAGGAAGACATGTTCATGCATTCAATAGCAACTCAGGGAATTTCCTTGTGCACATGCAATAGTAGTGCTTGCACCAATGAGACCCAATTGGGTTCGGTATATATAAACCCATATTTTTAAGCACATGTTAATTCTTACTGAATCCCTAATTTTTTACTATATTATAATTTTATTTTAAATGCCACAGATTTTGCTGTGCATATTACACTATGAAAGCCTACAGGGCAACTTATAAGAGTGCTGTTTATCCCATGGTAGATTAGGCAGATTGGGGATAGGTTAGTTATGTCAATGTTTAATAATTGTAGAAAGCCCCCCAATTTATATCTATATAAGGAAATCTGTTAGGGCAATAATGGTATGAATCTTATTTTTCTTGCAGCCAAATTAAGTGGTCGCACCATCTAAAGGTAGGCGAATGCCTAGGAGACCCAAGATGAATAGAAGAAGAGATCAGGATGAAGCACAACACGGATCCAAAAGGAAGAAAAAATGCGCGAAATATAGGAGCCTTGGTCACAACATAAGAACGTGCAAAGGAGGGCCAACAAAAAGTGCATCATCTACAAGAGGAAGGGGAAAGAAAACTAGGGCAAGAGGCAAAGTACCAGCAAGTGCAAGTCAAGCAAATGCAGGTGCTACAAGGGATGAACCAGGTACCTCTACTCAAGCATCAAGTTATCATGCCACTCTTATAGGAGCAACCGGACCAAGAATTAGGGAAAGGGCCAGAGGAGGTATGACTAGAGGAGGGATGACCTGAGGAAGGAGGACCAGGGGAGGGTAGAGTTCAACATAGCCTGCAAATCTAACTCAAACTTTCACCCAGACATTTAAAGGTGGCATGGTACATCAGATCGTATAACAGACTGTTAAACTTGGTCCTACTGAGCAGCATGGATCTCAACAAGATCAAGATCAGCATCATCAATAGCACTGAAGCAGTAGCAGGGGTTTAGTGAAGTAGTAGACTTATATAGTGATATGGGTATTTAGGAACTTCAGCATTTAAGAACTTATTCAGTCTATGGTGTGTTTGTGTTGCGTGTTTTGGGTGTTTTTGTTTATTTTGGATTGTTGAGGTTATATTTCTTACGCCTCTTAAGTTACCCAACTTGTTTTTAGGTTGAATTTTAGTAAGGAACCTAACTAGATGTGTTAAGATGTTGTTAAGAAACTTTATTTGTGGATGAAATGTTTTTGGGTTATATACATGGTTTAATCTTTGCACAGGTTTGGTTCCACTGGTTCCAGTGCTTCTAGTATATGGAGCAAGTTATGAATGTTCTATCATTCAAATGATCTGAGCATGGTTAGTGTCAAAAGGACCATGTGAGACTTCAAAATATAAATACGCAAAGGAAATACCCATACAACAAAGTAGCAGATGGAGTACATTGTGGATGAATACAATTTAGAGTAAAAAAAACTTAATTGTCCAGCCCCACCTTCTTCACTATACCCTGACAGAGCTCATCGACATTGAGCTCAAAACTCACCCTTACATTACCCTTATCCTTGGTTTTTTCTGTCAAAGTTAACACATCAGACATCCATACAAAATCATCACATTCATCACACTAAGAAACACCATAGTTGTGTAAGGTATGTGAGAGACGTAAATTCTTAACTCCTATGCATCCTCCCTTCTTGCATGAGGAATTATAATAGGGACACGAGACCATGAAATGGTCGAGATCTCCACATCCCCGTACTTTATTTTTTTTAAGATGTTGTGCAGAGGTAGACCCAGCAGAGGATGACATTGCATCACCAAAACATTTAAACCTATTGCAGTAAGGATGATGGCATGTAAAAAATTTCTCACCAGCAGATTATGGTTTACTTGAGATGAGTAACTTCATTATGCCGTTGCATTTTACATACTTGCACCTAGTATAGACCCAGGGGCAGACTATAGCTGTGTGGCCAACTTGGTCACACATATGACATACAATCTGCACCAAAAACCAAAAAACAAAATAAGAGTTTGTTGTTGGAAATTATGTGTGTACTTGAAATAATTACTAAAAATTATTCCACAAAACAGAATTTATATAAAATAAATTTGGACCATAAAGAAGAAAGAATTTGTACAAAATAAATTCTTACAAAGAGAAGATCAAGATTTATACAAATAAATTCTATCAGAGAAAGAAGAAGAAAGATAGAGATCTGTAACTTACAGAAACAAAGAAATAGAATGAGCCTTGCAGAAGCAATTTTCTTAAGATAGTATTACCACCCTTGCGATGGTGCACACAATTAATGGATGAAACCCCAAGATACAACAGTCTTTCGCTCACGCTAATCTGCACTAAAATAGTGAAGCACAAGTGAACTGAAATTTGATAAACTCTTCGACAGAGAAGAAAAAAGATAGAAAGAGAAAATTACTTGCTCAAATAAAATTGTATATTGAACTAGCCAAGTTCGTACATATTTTATAGACAATGAAGTGTCTGTTCGCAACAGGCACAAGCATCAAAAAATTGGACGTTGAGTTGTGTCTGTAACACACCAATTGGAAGAGTTCTTAAAAATGGGTGTTAATAGACCCAACCATTCAATTAAAACTCTTTTAAATTTGTTTTAAAATTTGTCTCATATGGGACCACCCACTTACCACCAACGATTTTCATCCATATGACACATAAAGAAGACAATTTCTAATTCAAATAAAACTAGTTTTTGCAAACCAATTGTAACCAATTATTTTAATATGTGGGTCCCAATTAAAATTTATTAGAAAAATCAGATTTTCCAACAATCCCCCACATGAATAGAAATAGTCGACATAGACACAGAAGTAAGAAGACACGTAAAAGTCGAAGAGTATAATTGAAACTATACTGCATTAGGATAGGTAGTTTTCACTTTGAACCTTCCCTAGTAAAAGTTTATCAGATTTACTTAGCCAATCAGTGAAATATTTCATCTTGAACTGTCTGCTGTTAATGTAAAACCAGACAATAACACAACACAGTTTCTATTTAAATTTAGTTCTCAGTTGTGTTCATTTTGGTCCTAAACAGTTTTGGTTCTGCAAGTCCTATTAGAGAATCAACCTTATAGAATTCTCATAGAGCCAACCCAGCTCTCACTAACATAGGTGACCGCATCTTATAAAATGTATCCTACCATACCCCACTTGTACATGACAAGATATATGCGTCATTAAACGCATAGCTTATCCTGTTCTATCGCTGTAGGTTGCACTTGTTGCATCATAGGAATGTGAAAGTATTTTACTTTCAAGTGCTCATAATTGAGTTACTCATAAGTGGTTTTCCTATTGAACTTAGTCCACAGGATCTCCAGTCGCTAAATTAGGTTTCCGTATAAGGTAACTCGTTGAATTTTTAGGCTTTTAAACCCATTCTTCTCGATGCACAGTCTATTCTCTCTCTAGATAATCCTTTTATAAATTGATCCGCAAGGTTATCTTTTGATTTCACAAAATCAATGGAAATAATTCCATTAGAGAGCAACCTAATGATATTTTGACGTAAATGTCATGACTTACCGTTATAAAATTTTGTGCTCTGCACAATTAGTGCTGCTAAAATGTATACATATGGTCGGCACAGGTTCAAGCCATAATGGTATATCTTCTAAAAATTGTCGAAATCACTCTGCTTCTTCATGAGCTTTATCTAAAGTTATAAACTATCTAAATCCATAGTGGATCTTGCTATATATATTTGTTTAGAAGATTTCCATGAAACTGTAGCACCTCCAAAAAACATATCCATTATTTGAATCTTACTCATTTGAGTCAGATATTACTATATCATATCCCTCAAGTACATCTGGATATATTTCTTTTCGTTTATGATTTGTACCATTTTTTTAAAATCACAAATATCATTGTGAATTAATTCAAGTGGTTCTGTACTTCTTTCTATTGAATGAAATTGAATTCTTGCTAATTTTGATTCAACAATAATTTTGCATATGTGATTTGAGTCAATATGAATACTAGGTACTAGGATCATGTTAATTAGTTACCTTAGTGGATCTAAATTATCATGTCCTATCCTCTAATGCTATACATTGAGTGATTTAATAATATAAGCAAAACTGTTACTTTGATTAATAGTAGGAATAACAATCACAAATGTATCCTTTTCCACGTACATTTCATTCTTAATGAGTACAAACTTGTCAAAAATGAAAATCAGTTTGAACAGCCTCCCACTATTTGTTGGGTTTTCCCACCAAATTCACTTCTGAGACCATAGCTGAAAAATGAAGGTTCCCTTTATTGTTTGTTAGTTCCTGCCCATCTTCTTTGGACTCTATGACATGGTCCCCAGACTTCTTTTCAGAAGCGCGATTGACTTCTTCAATCTTCAATCTAATAATCAAGTCTTCAAGGCTTATATTCTCGCATGTATGCCTTAGATGATTTTTTAAATCATCCCAATAAGGTGGTAAATTTTTAATAATAAAAACCACTAAAAAAGATTTATCCACATGAATTTCATTGAGAATTTCTTGAACATAATTGATTATAGAATTACCAGCATTGTTTGTCATTCTCATCTGTAATACAATTCATAGACTCGTAAACAATTTATACACATTGTACCCCCATAATTCCTCAAAATCATATTTTAATAAGAAATGATTTTACTGAGTACCCAACGGAAGCCAACACAAATAAACCAAATTGAAAAAATTGGACTTATCACTGATTTGATGTACAATAGTCTGAATGCTTCTCAAAAGATATAATTAAATGACTGATAGTAAACAATTATGTAAACAAGATCAGATCAATACACATTATTGAAGCTGTCAGATTTCAGACTGTTTGTTTTTGCTGACTCGGACATCTGAAATCTGACTCGGATCTGATTCGGGTCGAATCAGATTTCAGACTGTTTGTTTTTTATTTTTTAAAAATCTGATTTGCAAGCTGATTTAAATAAACATCTGACTCATAGGTGATTAAGATGCCTCCCAGTCAAGTATAATTTTATGCCTGACTTATAAGGCATCCATCTGAGTTGACAAAAAAGACAAGTATACCCCCGCGATTTTTAAGACAAAAATTAAAAAATTCCCAACATTCTTCGTTTCCTCCATCGTTTCTCCATGAAAACCCTAGAGAGCTCCTAATGAAACCCCCGCTGCAGATCCCCTTTCTGATCTCCTTTCTCCGATCTTCTCTCTTTAGTTCTCTCTTTCTGGTTCGCTCTCTCTCTCAAGTTATCTTTCCCTCCTTCTCAGATCGGTTGAAGAAACCAGATCTGCAATTGATTTCTCTCTGGATCTTATTTTCTCACAGATCAGATTGGGTCTTATTTGCTAGCAGATCGGTTGAAAAAACCAGATCTGCAACTGATTTCTATCTCTAGATCTGATTTGAAAATCTCAGACCTCACAAACGAGTTAAAGCTTTTCGATTAGATGGAGCACTTCATACAATTCTTGCAGCACCTTCGGTAAGCATTAATCTCTCAATTAGACTGACTGATTTAGGTTTTGTGATGAAAAAGATGTGTATAGAATTTCAGGGATTTTGGTTTTTTTTTTTCTTGGCAGCCAGGTATATGTTCTACGATCTCGTTCTACTTTATCTCCATTTCCTTCGATTTCAGGTTTGAATTTCCGAATTTTTTAGGGTTTGAAAAGATTTCAATCTCTAATAACTTCTTCTTTTTGAACTAGACCATTTAGGGCTATTTTTTTGTTTAATCCAAAGTATAATAAGTTTGTTGTTGATGTTGGGATGGTTG
This sequence comes from Macleaya cordata, assembly GCA_002174775.1. Taxonomy (NCBI): domain Eukaryota; kingdom Viridiplantae; phylum Streptophyta; class Magnoliopsida; order Ranunculales; family Papaveraceae; genus Macleaya; species Macleaya cordata. The sequence continues at coordinate 65,077 of MVGT01002145.1, read as the reverse complement.
AACTTTAAAATTTGGTTTAACCCGAAGTACGATAAATTTGTTGTTGATGTTGGGATTTTGAACTGTAAATTTCATTCCATATACAGAGTAAGTATCAAATTATTTAGGCTTCTCCTAAATTTATCGTTCATCTCATCAATTATTTCTAAACTAAATATATATTTTTTTTTCTGTACAATATCAACTATTTCTGAACTAAATTACTATCAAATTATTTAGGGTATTTGTATTTCTTATCCTCTTCTTTACCTTTCATTACATATATAGATTATCAATTATTTTTAGACATGTCTGATCCGAGAAAATTATTTTTTTATTTTTTATTCCGGTTGTCTATATATTAAAATTTGGTGGTACTATGCGCTAGTAAAGATATATTTAGGTAGAAAGATACAAGATCGAAATAACTCTCTTAAGGTCTAGAATCCAGAAAAGATTAAGATTGAAGTAATACTAGTTGGATAAAGAATGGTAAGGGTAGGGAGCTAGTGAGAATGTCAAGAATAACACATGACAAGATCAACAAAAGTGATTTCAGGAAGATAATCATGTTCTTGTGTTCTGATCTTGTTAAAAGAGTCTTTGTTTGCTTATGCATTTATTAGAATATATTTTAGGTATTACTGGGGCTTTATGTCGTAAAATTATAGTATTTTATTGTGAATTTGATGGATGTTGTAGGAGTAGTAGTAGTACTTGATCCAACAATAACAGTGAGTTTCCCTCTCCTTTATGGCTTGCCCGCGCTGATTGGCTTGCTTTGCTGAGGAATGGAGTTGGTGGACAGACAAAATCCCAACCTAGACAGAGCGATTTGAAAGAGCAGAGATTGGAGATTCTGCACGCTTAAGCTTTCATGGGCTTCACGCTTAAGGATGGCTGTTGACTGAGATCTCGCCCCATCGCCTTCCTAGACTAGAAAGCTACCTTCCTCGATCAATATCTAACATAACTTGCCTGACTCAATCCATAGATATAGCACTAGCTAGTAAAAGAGGAATCCATCAATCACGCACGATCCAGTAAATAGAGTGTGGTAGATAGGACCGATTCAGGTGAGGATTTCGATCTAGTTTTTGTTCATTCTTCTTTGCAATTATCCTCTAAACCCTTACCTTGCGATTTATTAAGGGTTCTCATATTTTGGCTTACTTTGAAGTGATTTTTTAGGTTTTAATTTAGTTGGAATTCTATGCTTCTCTCTTTGATTGTGGCTACTACAAAGAACTAGCTAGTGGATGAGATGGAGGTGATTGGAGTTGTTTATTTTGTTTCATATTATGGCTTTAAATCTACAATATTGTTATTGTACCTTTGTTCTTTTTGGTTTACTACTCTTCAGTTCTATATTGAGTAGGCCTTCTCGGTATCCCTTATTTCATATTATGGGTTTAGATAATTAATTGAACTGATTCAATTGGTGTTGTTGACTTTTGAAAAACAAATTGAGCTCTCAAGAAGGTAACCAGAGAAACCCCTTTAGTTTTTCATCGTATTTCTCTATTAATATAGTTTGATTGGTGATTTATTGTCATTTCCAGATCTGATTATTATACTCTTTTTGTATGATATCAATATTTTCTCCAAGTTTTCTTCTTTATTTTTGCACTTATAGAATAATGTTTTTAATTATTTATACTGTTTATGTTGCTTGTGCTTCTTCATTGCCATCAATTTTAAGACCCAAAATGAATTTGTCCAGATATTAAATCTTTTGCTGCTTCACCTAGTAAAATTATTTTGGTATATATATCACCTTGAGTCCTGAAATGCCTTTCTCTCTTTGTTTCTTATAGTCATTAGTTATCTTATTCAGGTAAAACCAACGATCAAGACAAGTCTTGCCTAGAATATATAGAAACTAAACTTCTAATTGTCTTTATAGTTAAATAGTATAATATGTCATTGCATTTACATTGACTTACAGGAATACTTGAATCAGCTAAGGTTTCGTATCGTTGGGAACATGAATGCCTTATATATATATATGAGTCCGGTTATATAGCCCCCCTTAAAAGACCCAATAATCATCGCGCGATCTCATCCGTCCATTTCGAATTTTTGAACGACCGAAATTATAACATGTGTCTTGTTTAATGAGCCATTTTAGCCAGCTCGAACACCGGCTCGATCAATGGATCGACTAACTTCCTCGATTTACCCCCCAAACAAAAACCCAAAAAAAACTCTCTACTCTCCCTTCTCTTATGAACAGAGAACCAAACCCAGAGAGAGGAGAGAAGAGAGAGGAGCGAGAACAACTGTTCGTTCTTGACGGCGAAGAAAACTGGATCCGGCGACCTAGTTCAGATATCCCGCCGGTAAGTCTCTTTCTCTTCATCTTCCCACGAATCAGTTAAATTTCGAGCTATTTCAGTCGATCTCATGGCATTATTCTTCAATCGATTTTTCCAGGAACCAGATCGGGAACCCTAGGTTTTGTAACACTGATCGGTGAAAAAGGTAACATCTTTCTCTTTCTAGGTTTTGGTTTTTCTTCTCTTTTTAGTGCGGCTGACCTACTGCTTCATCTTCTTCCTCTTGTTTCTTTTTTTTTTTTAACGGAAGTAGCTGTGGATTATAATCTTATCTATAATTTTTCTTTTTAATCCATGTTGTTTAGCTGACATTCGTGAGATTACAGTTTTGTCAATTATGAGAATTGATTTTTTTATCATTAAACTACACTTTATAAATTTCTTGTTAAAGTAGTCAGAATATGAAACATATTCAAAAGAGGATTAATTAATTCTTACCATTAATACTCAAAATGTGACATTAAACTAAAAGAACTTATTCAATCATAGCTGACATTCTTGAGTTTTTTAATGTATTCTAGTTTGCTAATTCACTTTGGAGTGAAAGGCTGGTAGTGGGTTAAGGATGGGATGGGATCATTTTTATCTACTAGGTAGTAATTTTTTTAATTATTTTTTTGAAGAACTGNGTGTTTGTATGAGATCATACAAACTCATGCCTCCTGCAGCAAAATCACTTGCCGAGATTTTTAGAAGACAAAATATACAGGTCAGTAAGGTTCCAGCGGTTTTTGGTGGAAGTATATCCAATGCTGAGTTTAGTCGAAGAGATTGTTATAACCACTTGAAGACAATTAGAGAAAGAAGACTTCAAGCCGGAGATGCTCATGCTATGGTAACCTATTTTCAAGAGAAAAGAAACGAGAACCCACATTTTAGTTATTCAATACAGTGTGATGAGGATGGGAGGGCGATAAATTTTTTTTGGGTTGATGCACGATGTCGTATGGCATATGAGCATTTTGGGGATACTGTTACATTTGATACTACATATAGGACCAATAAGTACAAAATGCCATTTGCTCCTTTTACTGGAGTTAATCATCATTATAATTCAATTTTATTCGGTTGTGCGTTGTTGCAAGATGAAACCGAGGAAACATTTCTTTGGTTGTTTGATGTGTGGATTCAAGCAATGGGAGGCCGTCATCCATTATCTATCATTACAGATCAAGATTTGGCCATGAAGAATGCGATTGAAAAAAGGTTCCCCAACACACGTCACAGATTTTGTCTTTGGCATATCAAGAAGAAGTTCGCTGAGAAATTGGCTCATGTTTTTTATAAAAAATCAGAGTTCAAACATGAGGTAAAGAAGTGTACTCGGTATACGTACACAATCGAAGATTTTGAAGAACAATGGGCGACTCTATTGACTAAGTATGGGTTGGAAGAAAATGAGTGGTTAAAACATTTGTACAAAATCCGAGAAATGTGGATTCCGGTTTATCTTCGAAACACGTTCTTTGCAGGCATGAATACTACACAACGAAGTGAAAGCATGAATGCCTTTTTCGACAAATTTGTCAAATCTAGGACAAGTCTTGACGAGTTCGTTGTAAAGTTTGAAGATGCAATAGACACGATTTATGTGACTGAAAGGGATGAAGATTTTGTTTCACGGCATAAGGAGCGTGTTTTACTAGTTGGAAATTTTTTGTTGAGGCATGCATCTAAAATTTACACAAGAAAGATGTTTAACAAATTTCAGGAAGAGTTTGATGAAGTATACCGTTTTCGAGTTGATGTGGTTGAGGTTGGGACGATAAGAAGTTTAAAGTGCAATCTATGGCTGGTAGGCATGAAGAATTCATCGTAAAATTTAACATAACATCAAAAGTAGGCGGATGTGGATGCCAACTTTATGATTTTATGGGATTACCGTGCAAACACTTGCTTACTATCTTTCAACATCTTTTTTTAGATGAGATTCCTTCAAATTTCATAATGAAAAGATGGACTAAGGATGCAAACAAAGTTGAAGTCCTTAGTTCTGAAGGTTTCCCAATGCATGACCGTCACCTTGGAGCAGATGCGGTAAGGATTAGCCAAATGTGTCGACTATCAACACAATTGGCATATCTAGCAAGTAATTCTGATGAAGCAACATCAATTGTAGTGGGTTGTCTTCGAGAGGCATTTTCTAAGATCAAGGATCTTGAAATCACTAGCCTTGAAGCAGATACTACAAAACTTTCTAGCGAAGCATCAGTAATTTGTTCTCAGCCTATACTGAAAGATCCTAATATCTCCCAGACCAAAGGAAGACCACAAGTAAAAGGAAAGGAGACTGCATTGGATGTTGGTGGTAGCTCAGGTCGATTGAAGAGTGGGATAGAAAAGTCAAAGGAAAGTGTAAGAACCTGTAAAACTTGCAAAATTTCAGGGCACGACAGACGAAATTGTCCTAAGAGAAGAAAAGATGCTATGATCGATCTTAGCGACACAGGTAATATAAAAGTTTACTTTTGTTTTTTAAAAGTTATTTTTCCTTAGATCATAATGTTTTTTTTTTTTTTTTTTTTTCTTTAGATGTTGGTGCTCATGCAAGTACTTTAAACAATTGTGGTACAGAATCTTATACAACTGATTTATGAAGGTGAGAAAAATTTGAAATTAGAAACAATTTTTTAAGTGCAATTAGAAAAGTATGACCTAGACTAAACAAATTTTTTTCCAATGCAGGAAAGGTGGAATGGAATTTAGATGGAAGGACTCAAGTGATGATCTGAGCAAGGATTCCTTTAAAGGAGCCAGCATTGGATGTTGTTATGTTATGTTATGTATTAATTTGTTACTGCATCAGTATTCTCAAGACTATTTTGTGTCAAATATATTTCAGTCAAACATTCATCAGTATTCTCAAGGCTATTATGTGTCAGATATTTGTAGTCAAACATTCATCAGTATTCTCAAGGGTTAAATCCAAATTTCGAAGGAACATTTCAGTGCAGAACTTCTACAACTCTTTAGTAGATAAGTACATGCTTTAATCTGAAATCAACTGGATGGATTGATAATGATACAGATTGGGCTTCTTATTGTTGTGCCACAGTGATATGGCACGTCTGGAAATCAGACAAATAATGGATACCCAATGATAACATATGCAGCTTACTTCATTAACTCCACTGTATTAACTGGTCATGGTCTAGCTATGATATTATGCATGACTCATCAGAACCTGCCGTTGCTACTTTTGAATGGGAAATGGAATTAAATTTAGGTCACGGCCATATCTAAAGACATAGAATTGAAACACAAAATTTAACATAAAATTGAAACACAAAATTAATTTTTTAACACAAAATTAATCTTTTGACCATAGTAATTGGTAACCACAGTGACATACATCCCCGACCATATCTAAAGATATAGAAGTTACATAAACCCCAAAAATATAAACCCGGTACCCCTAAAACTTAATATTTGCAAATTTTTCCATAAGTGATTCACAAAATTCTGCTTGTCGGATCATCGCACGTCGCTCCAGTTCAAGTTCCATCATCAATTTCTCTTTAACCGTGTGATTTTGTTGCGATGAAGAAGCACCTTCGTCCACTTTCTTTTTGTATGCAAGTGAAGACTCTCCGAGCCATGCAAAAAAGCCACATCCTTTGGCTGCTACCTATTATGAATTACAAAACGCAGATTCAGGACAACAAATTAAAGTACTCAAATTAAGGAAAAAAAAATTTACTTACACTCTCAGAAACAGGACAACAATAGAATTTTTTTCCTGCGCTGCATTCTTTTTTTGAAGTTTTCACCATACAGAACCCTTTTTGGCATCGACATATGTGGAGTTCATCTACCCAACACCAAAAACCGCATCCACCTTCACTTATCTATGCATATACATTCAAATTCCCTTACGATGTGAAATTAAGAAACAAAATAACATAATTAAGATATTCAAAAGTTCAACTACATACCTCTAGTGGACATTTTACAAAATCACGTTTATAATTGTTCTCCTTGTATGATGTGTACTTCTTAAATAAACCTTGGCCACAGTTGCATTTTATCTTACTGATTTCAGTAGGATTGATTTCTGTCATACCTACATACTGAAATAAAATTAATTTCAGCCATAACAAATGAGTTTCCGTAAGCATACCCAACTGACTAAAATAGATCAAAATGCCATAAAAATTGAGACATGTAGATATTGAAGCAACTAATCCCTGTAACCTATGATTTTCTTCCTACTTGGGTGCTATGAAATATATATATATATATATATATGAGTTACAATTCAGGATCTTTTTTGACCAATAGTCAAAGCAAATTACCATTAATCAAATAAGCTATTTTGGTTAGTTATAAAACTCAATGCTTTGCATTCAGTTTTACAGCATCAAAAATGCATGGTGTTCAAGCTATTTTGGTTTATTACATAAAAAGAACTACAAAGCATTCTTCTTGAAACTAAGAACAAACAGTGTAAAACAAGAGTACCCCCAAGTTACAGAAAAACCCTAGAAAAAATAAATCCAATACAGAGATTCAGCTATTGTGCCATTTGTAATCAAAAAATTGTATAAAACCCTAGAAAAAACTAAAACATTTACAGAGATTTAGCTAGTTCAAATGCATCCAGAAAAAACCCAAATCAGTAACAATACTGTCAATAACTGAAAATTCAAATCAGTAACAAACAATAACCACTTAAACATGGTCAGATTCGTAACCAAGCGGATCAAATTCAACCAACTTGAATAAAATGTAGTGGGTTTGATAACTAAAGAAAGAAATACTAGAGAAAATTGATTTGATGGACAGTAAAACCCAAATCACTCACCGGATTCCTGCTGCCGTGAGTTTGGGGATCCTCGATCACCACGCGATGTCTAGGGTTCCT
>MVGT01002145.1:2069-47611 GCA_002174775.1 Macleaya cordata | reverse complement strand
AATTATGTCCATCCATCTTGTCCAGAATATTGGATCACGTTTACGTTTCTGACCTCACTGATTGACAAAACAAAATGAACATAATATACATGCAAGGTATATATTAATTCTCAGAATTAAGGTTTAATGCAACAATGGTCTCCATGGAATTATAGTTATTCAGTGACATGAAATAACAGAATTCCATGCTGACCAGTTCGATGTAAACTTGTTACATCAATGCATTGGACTTAGGAGTCAACACTCCAGTGACGGAGATATATCACACGATTAACCAATGCATTATAGTTTATTGTCAACAGAACCGTGATCTAATAAACTACGAACAATGTATTAATGAACTATATCTCCCACATGCAACACTTGCATGCAACTAGTTCATCTACGTAAACTCATTATTATTATCATGCATGCAAAAATAATAAACTATTTATTAACACATAAAATGTCGTTTTAATTGTTTTAGGGCATAAACCCAACAACATGGAATCTCAATGACAATAATACACAATAATATTGTCTTAAGATTGTTGGAACTTATGTGAGTACTTGAAATAATTACTAAAATTATTCCACAAAACAGAATTTATAGAAAATAAATTCAGACCATAAAGAAGGAAGAATTTATACGAAATAAATTTTTACAAAGAGAAGATCATAATTTATGCAAATAAATTCTATCAGAGATAGAGAAGAAAGATAGACATATGTAACTTACAGAAACAAAGAAATAGATTGAGGCTTACTGAAACAATTTCCTTAAGACAATATTATCACTCTTGCAACAGTGCACACAATCAATGGATGGAAGCCTCCCAAGATACAACAGTCTTTCGCTCACGCTAATCTACATTGAAATAGCGAAGCACAAGTGAACCAAAATTTTATAAACTCTTCGAAAGAGAAGAAAAAAGATAGAAAGAGAAAAGTACTTGCTCAAATAAAATTGTATTGAACTGGTCAGGTTCGTACACATTTTATAGGCAATGAAGTGTCTGTTCGCAACAGGCACAAGCATTAAAAAACTGGACGTTGAGTTGTGTCTGTAACACATCCGTTGGAAGAGTCCTTAGAAATGGGTGTTAGTTAATAGACCCAACCATTCAACTAAAACCCTTTCAAATTTGTTTTAAAATTTGTCTCATATGGGACCACCCACTTACCACCAATGATTTTCATCCGAATTACACATAAATAAGACAATTTCTAATTCAAGTAAAACTAGGTCCCACTTAAAATTTGTTAGAAAAACCAGATTTTCCAACATTAGTTTACACCCCCGCTATTATTTAAAAATTACTATTATACCCCGATCTGAAAAAACCCTAACCTGAGCTTCAATCGATAGGAAGAGTAACATCACAACACAAGATTAATCGAAAATACAGTAAAAAGAGGATCAAAATTTGTCAAAAATACATTTACATTATGTATTGTTTCAACCTCTACAACACTTTTTCCACGATCACCACCTCCCATCTCAGCGTGAGCCTCCGATCTGAACTAATAACAAAGAAAGTATGAAGAGTAAACTAAAACAAGAGGAAGATCAGTGAAGATGGCCATTAGGGTTCTCCAACTTCTCAGGCTTTATAGATACGAAGGAGAAGACGAAGGAGATACACATCCTAACGGCTACATCTCAACAAATCTGAGCCATTCTTCAACCGTTGGATGATCTATGATCAAAATAATACACGTGTCCAAGGTAACCCAGGGTTTGAAGGTCTGGTTAAGGGCCAAGGGTATTTAAGTACTTTTAATGTGTCACATGAGGTCACGTGTCTCACTTAACGGGATTTCAGATGGCTCCATCCAAAATGGGGGGCTTGAAGGATTATGAACAAAAGTGGGGGGCCTTTTCAATTAGCATTATCAAATGGGGGCAAAGGCAAAATATCTCAAACAAAATTTGGATAGATTTGTCTTTTAACTAACTCAAAGTAATCCTTAACTATTGGTGCCCATTAATTATCACCAACTTCCTCTTTATTAATTTTATTTTTCACACAAAAATGGCATAATTTTAAAAATACAAATAAAATTTTCACAAAATTTATATTTTTGGAAAGCATTCGTCAGATCTTTGAAATAAGACCAGTCAACAATAAATTTTTTTATGCAAATGTGTTTTGCATAATATAATGCTATGTTTCAAACTAGTTTTTTTTTTCTAAATTGTACCCAAATTCAAATTAACATGCTTTAAAACTAGGTGACATTAAAAGAAGAAATGAAGATCTCGATGATTACATTCAAAGCATTTAAATTTCATCAAAATCTGTTACTAAAAACTATGTGCAAATGAGAAACATTACAGAAATATTTTTGCACAATTTAACAAAGAACTAATTCTGCAACTAGTACCTTTTATCTAGGTTGCATCCAAATTCGAATTTGAGAGTCTCAAAACCAAGTAACATTAAAGAGGAAGTGAAGATCTCGAAGAGTGCTTTCTAAATAGATAAATTTCGTCAAAATTTGTTACTTAAAACAATAGGCAAAAATATTTTTGCATTTCTTTTGCATATGCAAAAAAGTTTTTACCTAAATTTTACAATTTTTTTTTTACAAAAAAGTATTAACTGGTCTAGTTTCAAAGATCTTAAAAAGTGCTTTTAGAAGTTTAAAAATCGAAAAAGATAACCAACTTTTTTTTCTAACAGTTGTACAAGTTGAAAATCTTGTTAACCAAATTGATTCAGAGCTATATATTAGGTTTTTTGGCTATTTTCCTATATTTTATTGCAAATACAAAAATATCGCCAGAAAAATTTTCAATACAATTTTTAGTAACTAATTTTGACAAAATTATTAGGTTTGGATGTCATTTGGTTTTGAAGCAGGCAAATTCGAATTTTGATAAAATTTAGACAAAAACTAGTAAAAAACGTAAGTCTAATTTATGTAAATTCAAATTTGCATTTTGAGTTAAAAAAAAAGTTGTTTGGTTTAATTTCAAACATCTTGACAAATGCTTTCCAAAAATAATATTTTTTGTGAAAAACTGATACGAACTTTTAAAGTTACAATTTTTTTTTGAAAACAACTAATTTTTATCTCTCCACCAGTTGTACACAACAAAAGTTAAAGCAGTTGTTGCTAACATGCATCGATAATAAGAGATTCATTTGAGTTAGTTAGAGGGCACGTATGTTTTTACACACTTTTTAGACTAGATGAATATACATAATGTATCGTGGAATTTTTTTACCACAAATATTCTCATCGTCAAGTTTTATGCCATTTTCCATTAAAAAGAAAGAGTACAATCCTATCAAAAAATTTGTCCAGCAATAATAGGAGACAAAATTAAAGCTCACCTACAAAAATAATAAACTTCTATTTCTACAAGATCTGCAATATTTATCTTCAATATTTATCAACATGTCGAGGAGACCATCCTTGAAATATCACATATTCTTAGGTTTAGGATTTAACCAATAAACACTAATCTAGGTGTATATGGAAGGGGGATCAATATCTACTAATTTAAAAATTAAATTCACAATGAATTCATAATAAGTAGAAATTGAAACAAAATAAGTATTGACTTATTCGATTCTCGAATGCGGAATTAAGAGGGAATCAAATATTTCAATCTTGTACAAAAATCATTCACATGTAAATATTCAACACAAATGATTTTTGTTGACGGGAAAAACCTAACGGAAAAAACCCTGGGACCTAGTCCAGAAATTACCACTAAGAGTTATGAGAAATCTTACAACTGTTCACATCGACAACACGAATCTCTCATACAAACTCGACCGGTTATTCTCCACGACCCGAATCCACGAATCGCCCCTTCCATGGTATGTGCATCTCCAACTCGGAATCCACCAAGCCCCGCACTTGTTTGGTCTTGTACGCCTCCAAATCGAAATCCACCAAGCCTCGTACTTGTATGCTCAAATCCACGAGCTTGCACCTTGCCAGAACTCCACCGACGAACTCACAGGAACTCCACCGGTGACAGTAATGGTGTTTGAAGATTTGGTGTTTCTTCAACACTCAATGGCTCTCATGCTAGAATGATGTGCAAGATCTAGCTAAAATGAAAATCCCTATGAGAGTAGAACAAAATCAACTCTCAAGAAGAAGTTAGCTCAATCTCTCTTAAGATCTTGAAGCCCTAGCTATTGGAGAAGATGAGTACCAGGGAGTCTCTCAATGGTTTCTCACTCTAAGCTCTCTAACTCTCTTCTTCTTAGATGCATAACCTAAAATGGTTTGCTTCTCTTCTATATAAAGAGAAGGAGAAAAACCTAAGGTCATTTGGGTCAAGAGACCAAAAGGGTATAAAACCCCAGGCCAAAAAATCGCGCAGGAAAAAGGCCCTGGTTTGCGAACTGGCTTTGGTATCGATACCACCCTCAGTAGGTATCAATACCACCCTGATACACAACATCAGGGAGTCCTAGTATCGATACTGCTTGAGGTTGGTATCGATACTGGCAGTATAGTGTCGATACCTACCAGTATCGATACTGACCTAGCTGACTTATAGGCTAGGTCAGTATCGATTCCACCTTCAGAGGGTATCGATACCACCCTGCCCATAAGCTAGAAAAGCCTCTAAAATGTGTCTAAATGGGTTCTAAATTCTTCCTAGCTTATGTGGCTAAGTCCTAATGCATTCTAACCACCTATAAATGATAAACAAGGTCACTCACCAACGTGTGGTGAGTTCCGATGATGAGTTGAGTCCGATGGTATGCTTTCTCTTCGATCTTCGATGAAGTGTGAGTTTGCACGAAGGATGCAACCTAACTCTAACTCAAGTAAGGACTTACATTTGACATCATTGTCTCATCATGAACATTGACAAACCCAAAAGGACCTTACAATCTCCCCCTTTGTCAATTTTATGACAAAACCCCATACATAAGAAAATTTTCAAAAAGTATTACAACACGAATTCTCTTACAATGGACTCAATAAAATGCAAAACCTCCCCAATAAGAGATAAACAACAAACACAGGGAAACTTCTACAAAATCACACAAGATTCATCAAGGTATCATAATATAAGCAGTAAATACTAACCTTGAGTTTCTTGAAACTCCTCTTATCTTATACAACTCCCCCATAATAACTTCTCCCCCCTTTTTATAATGAAATCGACAAAGGTCAGAGGAGGTAGAGGAGAGGAGCATAAGATGGGAGGTTCACCATGCCACAAGTTATGAGATATGCAGTAATAAGCAAAACTTGAAGCAAGGGAAGATAACATGCATCAAAAGACATTTCAAATTTATTCATTCGAAAGAGAACAAGTCTACAAGCGATAGAAATTAGTGAAGCGAAATAAACAAGTATAGTTATCTAATATTCATAATAGGATGAAAGCGAACTGAGAGACTACAAAAATAAATCACGTAGTGTCCTAGTCTAATCATTCTCCTCACTACTGTCATTACCAGCTTCTTCTCTGGAGTCCAACGACGAACCAAACTCGATACGACTAAGGGAAATTGATCGAGAGAAGAAACGTGTGGTTCAACGCAATTCCTCAGAAGAGGGAACAGAATGGGGTCAGTCACCGGCTCAATTTTGCATAGCTATAAGGATCCTCCGAATGACTGAAATAACCTTACCCAAACGAGATGATATAAAAGTAAAATCAAGGGAGTCAACATCATGCACCATGCATCATGTATCATGCATAGAACAGTTAGCAAATCCTAGGGTAGGCAATCCTTGTTCCTTCTAAAAAGTCGAGGCTATGAAAACAATCAAGAGAATATCGAATGTTGGTAAAACCCATGCATTAAAAATGAACCCTGCACTCTATTAAAGAGTGAAAGCTTGAAGTAGGATTTGTTGAACCTTTTCAAAACACGTATCAGAGTGAATTTTTTCTCCGAACACAAGCTGGGAGCTTTTCACATAATCTATCATATAAGCCACGTTTTCAACAAAAAACTCCCCCCAAATCGAATCATATAAAACATTTTTAATAGAAGACAACAACATTCGATATAAACACACTCACATAAATGCTCTACACATGAGCAAAAGTGTCAAGATTTAATCCCAACCACATGAGAAATAATCACTGTGAGCCATACGATGAATCAAGACCATCAAGATGAGAAAATTTACACAAGTCCAAGAAAGCATCATAAGTAACTAGTTTTCAAGAAGATATTCAAACATAAACAATGAAAACACAGGTTGAATTGCTAACAAAATCCATTGAACAATGGAACGAGTGTGTATGCAAGAGCTGATATCACAAATGTGAAAAGATCCTTGAAACATGATAAACATTAAGATTCTTGTCACGCCCCGCTCACATGTGTGCCCAATATCGTCCCTGCTTTTTCCACCCCCTCCCCCCGGGTACCGGGTTTTGTTCTTAGGTGAGCCCAGAGAGCTCACCTAAAAGGCCTCAGACACAATGTAAGACAGTTCGTAACCTCATAGCCCAGGCTCTGGACACTCTCCTAGGTGATGTGGGACTAATACCTCCTCCCACCACCCCATAGGATGAGCCATCCTCGGCTCTGATACCATAATTGTCACACCCTGCTCACACGNCCCCGCTCACACGTGTGCCCAATATTGCCCCTGCTTTTTCCACCCCCCGGGGTACAGGGTTTTGTTCTTAGGTGAGCCCAGAGAGCTCACCTAAAAGGCCTCGAACCTGTCAGAGTGGTACGCATCGGAACTGGCTCAACTCCACAGATACCTAATATTGTCCCTACTTTATCCACCCCCCGGGTATAGGGTTTTGTCCTTGGTAGGAGCCTAGAGAGCTCCCCTAAGAGGCCTCGGACTCAATGTAAGACAGTTTGTAACCTCATAGCCCAGGCTCTGGACACTCTCCTAGGCGATGTGGGACTAATACCTCCCCCCACCACCCTATAGGATGAGCCGTCCTCGGCTCTGATATCATAATTGTCACGCCCCGCTCACACGTGTGCCCAATATTGTCCCTGCTTTTTCCACCCCCCGGGGTACAGGGTTTTGTTCTTAGGTAAGCCCAGAGAGCTCACCTAAAAGGCTTCGGACTCAATGTAAGACAGTTCGTAACCTCATAGCCCAGACTCTGGATACTCTCCTAGGCGATGTGGGACTAATACCTCCTCCCACCACCCCATAAGATGAGTCGTCCTCGGCTCTGATACCATAATTGTCACGCCCCGCTCACACGTGTGCCCAATATTGCCCCTGCTTTTTCCACCCCCCGGGGTACAGGGTTTTGTTCTTAGGTGAGCCCAGAGAGCTCACCTAAAAGGCCTCGAACCTGTCAGAGTGGTACGCATCGGAACTGGCTCAACTCCACAGATACCTAATATTGTCCCTACTTTATCCACCCCCCGGGTATAGGGTTTTGTCCTTGGTAGGAGCCTAGAGAGCTCCCCTAAGAGGCATCGGACTCAATGTAAGACAGTTTGTAACCTTATAGCCCAGGCTCTGGACACTCTCCTAGGCGATGTGGGACTAATACCTCCTCCCACCACCCCATAGGATGAGCCGTCCTCGGCTCTGATACCATAATAGTCACGCCCCGCTCACACGTGTGCCTAATATTGCCCCTGCTTTTTCCACCCCCCGGGGTACAGGGTTTTGTTCTTAGGTGAGCCCAGAGAGCTACCTAAAAGGCCTCGAACCTGTCAGAGTTGTACGCAGCGGAACTGGCTCAACTCCACAGATACCTAATATTGTCCCTACTTTATCCACCCCCCGGGTATAGGGTTTTGTCCTTGGTAGGAGCCTAGAGAGCTCCCCTAAGAGGCATCGGACTCAATGTAAGACAGTTTGTAACCTTATAGCCCAGGCTCTGGACACTCTCCTAGGCGATGTGGGACTAATACCTCCTCCCACCACCCCATAGGATGAGCCGTCCTCGGCTCTGATACCATAATTGTCACGCCCCGCTCACACGTGTGCCCAATATTGCCCCTGCTTTTTCCACCCCCCGGGGTACAGGGTTTTGTTCTTAGGTGAGCCCAGAGAGCTCACCTAAAAGGCCTCGGACACAATGTAAGACAGTTCGTAACCTCATAGCCCAGGCTCTGGACACTCTCCTAGGCGATGTGGGACTAATACCTCCTCCCACCACCCCATAGGATGAGCCGTCCTCGGCTCTGATACCATAATTGTCACGCCCCGCTCACACGTGTGCCCAATATTGTCCCTGCTTTATCCACCCCCCCGGGGTACAGGGTTTTGTTCTTAGGTGAGCCCAGAGAGCTCACCTAAAAGGCCTCGGACTCAATGTAAGACAGTTCGTAACCTCATAGCCCAGGCCCTGGACACTCTCCTAGGCGATGTGGGACTAATACCCCCTACCACCACCCCATAGGATGAGCCATCCTCGGCTCTGATACCATAATTGTCACGCCTCGCTCACACGTATGCCCAATATTGTCCCTGCTTTTTCTACCCCCCCCGGGGTGTAGGGTTTTGTTCTTAGGTGAGCCCAGAGAGCTCACCTAAAAGGCCTCGGACTCAATGTAAGACAGTTCGTAACGTCATAGCCTAGGCTCTGGACACTCTCCTAGGCGATGTGGTACTAATACCTCCTCCCACCACCCCATATGATAAGCCATCCTCGGCTCTGATACCATAATTGTGACGCCCCGCTCACACGTGTGCCCAATATTGTCTCTGCTTTTTCTATCCCCCCAGGGTACAGGGTTTTTTTTTTAGGTGAGCTCTCTGTGAGCGGGGCATGACAATTCTACTCTCTTTTCACTATTCCAAACCACACTGATATGGAGGATGAATCACAATGCACGTTCCAAGTAGTTCAAGACCAACATGTTAAGGCATTTCCATGAAGGTGTATTTAGAATACAAAGAGCCCAATAGCATGTATCATGGCTCATCAAGTCTGCCCAAGAGTTCATTATTGATTTGTTATTGATTTGCTCTCAAGGTACCGAGACTTGCCATGTGGTCACACTACGAACTATCATTCCACCAAGCTCAAAATCTTTTACGAGAGCTTACTCTTTAGGTGGCTCTACCAAGCTAGAAATCTTTTACGAGAGCTTACTTTTTAGGTGGTACACTGAGTTCAAAGTCTTTTACGAGAACTCACTCTTGAGGTGTATAACAACAAAATATATTATCAATAAAGCACAAGTGCTATGATAGCTCGTCCATACTAGTTTGGTTTAAAATAGTTCGAGAGAAGTAACGAACATACAAACTAGGATCAGCCCACACACATTCAATCAAATACAAAATACAAACATAAGTTCAGAAAAGTTCGAGTGAAATTTTTGAAGCAGAGAACTTGAGATCTCAAAGTCTATTATTCAAAGATATTTAATAAATCCAAATACTCTTGATCTCAAGAGCAGGTGATCAAAATCCTTATCTAATATAGACAAGATGCATAAGGAACAGATCACAGCAAAGACACAAGGTCAAGACCAAATCAAAGCTCAAATGATCTGTGTGCAAAGCAAAGATACAACGGGTGGAGAAAAATATTCTTAAAAGACAATGATTTTTCAAAAACACGAAGTATCACAAGATTCCTTCTAGAACGCGAGAAAAACAATGTAATATAATGCAAACTAGAAGAAGCACACTCAATTACCTATTATGAAAGAGAAACAAGAACAACCAGGGTAGGAGAGTGAGACAAGGTGAGCTCAAGAAAAGGAGACTACACCTATAGCCCTTCTAAGAATATCAAAAGTCAAAGAATTCAGGGACTAGGAGTGGATATCAACAACTAGTTTATCATTCGGCACGTACTCATAATAAATCACCTTCTCTTCAACTAAGTCACGAAAAGAGGTGAAACCTAATATCTATGTGCTCAGTTCTAGAGTGTTGAACATGGATTATAGTGATATCAAAAGTACAAGTGTTATCACAACAAACAATTATAGTGGCATGCTCAAGACCTTAATCAGTAAGCATATATAACATCCAAAATAATTGAGTGAAACACAAACCTACCGCGATATCCTCTGCCTCGGTTGTGGATAAGGATTAAGAGTCTTGCTTCTTGCCCTTCCTATCATCCACATTTCTGGCCCAACCCGCATCGGAGTAGGCATAAATCTCAAAGTTAATGTCCTTTGTGTAAATTTCATACCCGAAAGATCCCTTACATTGGAATCTTATTTTGTCAATTCTGAACAAAACCTATTCATAAGAGCCAATGAAAGGTAAAAGACAACACTCCCTAAGAAATAAAGACTTTAAACTCTAGGAAATGTCTTTTAACTTTTTTCTTGTACATGTCCACAAGGCAAATTAAGGTACCATAGAAAATATGAATATAGATACTCAATAAGCTTACACTCCCCCTTGATGAGTGGCACAAGAATCCCTCGCCCTATGTGATATATCTCCCATAACATAGTACTCCCCTTGAAAGGTCAAGAACACACAATTCTCTCATTTTTGTCACATATAGACAAAGGATAGAGACATAAAAGGTACAGGGAGAAACAGAGGATAATAGTGCAAGGAAACACACATACAAACCAACTAACCATCAGGATGCATTTCTAATTGGTTTCGTATTTGCAGAAATGACAACAAGTAGGTAGTTAGATAGTCGATAAATACATAAGGTGGAAGGTAAGCACATGACAAGTCACACACTATAACAATTATCTAATCTAGCTAAGGAGAATCAAAGATATGATGAGAGAATAGAAGTACGGTGTGTGAGACTATCCTGGTTTCGAAAACCTATGGATAAAATGCATATTGTTCGATAAAACAACTATTAACCTAATGCATCATAATAAGCAAGCATGCACAAAAATATACAATGAATCAATTCATGCACACACTCTTAACCAGATCATTAACAAGATTGAATCTTAAAATTAGTCTGGTTCAACATGCATCAACACTCGACCCAGAGACATATGAATGTAACAAATGAAAGAGTGAAAGTGCAACCATGCAGAAAATATTCTACTTGATGTGTTTGACCATCAGTAGTCACCACTTATGCAGTAGCCTGTTTCTCGATCTATATTAGAGGTTTATACAATTCAATCAAAATAGATAGAGAGCCAAGATTACAAGCATAAAAAAATACACACATATCACAACAATAGTTATGCCAATGAATAAACAAGGTGTAAAGTATGATACTTAGTAGACATAACAACAAGTTCATATGCAATAGAACTTTTCTATAAGTACACACTACATAAACTAGAATGCATATAACAACAAAGTTCAAACTAGTATAGCACCCACTCAACTACTCTAACAAAAATATGTAATCAATGCAAAAAGGGAGGAGTGATAGTGCAAAACAGGATTCATAATAAAGCATAAAGGTAGGACATTACACAATGAATACACAAAGTGGCATGCACACAATGAGTTTTATGCATAGGATTCATCCAAGAATAACAGACAACTTAAACCTGTTAAGGACTATTCTTTCTCAACCATGGACAAAGATTGAGAGATAGCTATTTACTTTACTTATCATCCACATACTCAGCATAACTTGTATCAAGTATGACACAATCATTGAGGTTCTTTGCCCTGTTCAAAACTTTGATTCTTCTTAGAAGATCTCTGCACCATCACAAGAAATTCATCAAAAGAATCGGGTTTCTCTCGGAGGGAAATCACCTATATGAACCGAGAGAACCAATAACCATAATCAAAATAAACCATTTTAACACATTTGATCAAGTAACCAAAAACCAAACACCTTGAGACGGATTCAAAGACATTGGTTGGCTCGAAATTAGTCGAGACTATAAGTAAAATATACAGTATCTACAACTTGTTACCTCATTTGATTCCGATGGCTACATCCCCATAAATGTCATTGGGGATGTGGAGCCTTGCCCACTTGAGCTGAGGGGTGTTCAATATTGTCAACTCGTTTCTTTACCCACACCAACTTCTCTATCTTCTTCGAGATTTCAACCTTTAGCTTGGGTGTGGTGGCTTACTTCACCTTGGTCTTCTTGCTTTGCTTCTTGATATGTGGTCTCTTGCCATATGTTGTTCTACTGCTATTGGGATTTGCTAGTCTCCCAATCTCTCCAGTCAAAGCTCTTTCTTTACCTTGAAGTTGCTTGAACTTCTTCAGCAACTTCTTTTCTCTTTGCGATCGGTGAGGTCTTCCAAGTAGAATTTGTAAGTATTTTGCAAGTGACCTTGATATTCACTATATGAGCATGTGTGGATACTTTGAGGCAATCTCCTAGTGCCTCTTGGCTTGGCTTGTGGCTTGGCAACCATCTTTGGAGCTTATTGCTTGCCAAATTGCTTTGGAGCTTGCTTATCGGCTTGCTTAACAACTCTCTTTTGTGGAGGAGGAGGATGAGTCTTAGCTTTCACAAAGGTCGTTGACATCGAAGTGCGAGCAACCTTACTTGGATAAAACCCGAGTCCCTTTTTATCACCCGAATTCTTCGATCCTTTCAACATTGACACAAGATTATTCAACCCATGATTGAACTTTATGAGCATCTCTTTAGACTCTTTCAGCTCTTCCTTTACTCTCTTTATCTCATGAAGGAGAGATGTGACTCTCTCATTTGCCACGATAAGCTCATTCTTGAGAAACTTGATTTCTTTTTCTTTCCCTTCAAGAATCTCTTTGTCTTCCACCTCTCTTTTAGAGGCTTCTTCCAACTGAAGAATTAGATCATTCTTCTCAATCTCAAGACTTAAAATCTTCAGTTTGGACTCATTGCTATCCTTTAACAAGCTTTTGCTGTTTTCCAAAATTCTTGAAAAAAACTCTTCCTCGTGGAGATCATCTTCACTCTCATCTTCCTCACTAGAGGTTTGAACATTTCCCTCATCCTCTACTTGCTCATTTGAGGAGGCATGTGAAGAGGTATGTGAAGTAGTGAAGGCAACATAGTTTCTTGTCGTTGCTTCTTCACTATCATGAGAAAAGTCGGATTCTGATGATGAATCATCAAAAGTAACATTCATCGCTTTCTTACCCCTAGAATCTCCGAAGCTTCTCTTATTTAGACAAATGTTTGCCATGTGTGAAAATCATTGACACTTGAAACATTGAACCTTATCACTCTTCTTCTTTTCAAAACATTTCTTCATCATGTTTGAACTTGGAGAAGGAAGAGTTCTTCTTGTCGAATTCTTGAGATCCTCCCTTCTTCTTTTTTATGTGTTTCATGAATTTCCTTGTGAGGATAGCAATTTCCTCATCACTTGAGTCATCGAAGGATTTGTCATTCGACTTACTAGCTTTCTTGACGGCCTTGAAAGCTATATTCTCAGACTTTTTTGAAGAGTGAAAGTTTGGCTCGAATGTCCGGAGATTTCCAGCAAGTTCTTTAGGTAGAAGAGCATCAATATCTTTACTCTCCTCAATAGCCATAACCTTGGCTTCAAATCTCTTGGGGAGGGATCTCAAGACCTTACGGACTATCTTGGAGTTAGAAATAGTCTCTCCTAAGGCAAATATGTTGTTTACAATCTCACCGAGTTTGCCATAGAACTCGTTGAAGGTCTCATTCTCCTCTATTCGAAGATTTTCGAATTGAGTTGTCAACATTTGCAACTTTGCAACTTTGACGGTCCGGGTACCTTCATGTGTGACCTCTAATTTGGTCCATGCCTCTTTGCCACAAGGCAATTAGATATGCTTCTAAACTCATCGGTTGTAACTGCATTAAAGATGGCATTCAAACCTTGATTGTTATATGTGGCCTTAGAAATATCATCTGAGGTTCATTTATCCCTCGGTTTGGGTCTAGTCACAGCAACGCCATCAATTCCGGCGGTCCTTGTTGGAGGGGACCAACTATCTTCTACAACCATCCAAACTCTTTCATCTATAGAGCTTAGGAAGGCTCTCATACGTGCTTTCTAGTACGCATAATTGCTTCAATTGAACAATGGAGGTCTGTTCACGGAACTTCCTTCCATATTTCACTACAAGGATCTCACCGGGATGTAAAGCCCTAAATAGTGAACTATGCTCTGATACTAATTGAAATATCATTATTCCTAGGTTTAGGACTTAACCAATAAACACTAATCTAGGTGTACATGGAAGGGTGATCAATATCTACCAATTTAAAAATTAAATTCATAATGAATTCATAATAAGTAGAAATTGAAACAAAACAAGTATTGACTTATTCGATTCTCGAATGGGGAATTAAGAGAGAATCAAATATTTTAATCTTGTACAAAAATCATTCACATATAAACATTCAACACAAATGATTTTTGTTTATGGGGAAAAACCTAATGGAAAAAAACCCTGGGACTTAGTCCAGAAATTACCACTAAGAGTTATGAGAAATCTTACAACCGTTCACATCGACAACACGAATCCCTCATGCAAACTCGACCAGTCTTTCTCCACGACCCGAATCCACGAATCGCCACTTTAATGATATGTGCATCTCCAACTCAGAATCCACCAAGCCCCGCACTTGTTAGCTTGAATCCATAAGCCTCTTGTACGCCCCCAACTTAGAATCTACCAAGCCTCGTACTTGTATGCTCGAATCAACGAGCCTGCACCTCGCTGGAACTCCACCGACGAACTCACCGAAACTCCACTGGTGACTGTAATGGTGTTTGAAGATTTGGTGTTCTTTAACACTTTGTGGCTCTCATGCTAGAATGATATGCAAGATCTAACTAAAATGAAAAGTCATATGAGAATAGAGCTAAATCAACTCTCATGAAGAAGATAGCTCAATCTCTCTCAAGATCTTGAAGCCCTAGCTATTGGAGAAGATGACTACCAAGGAGTCTCTCAATGGTTTCTCACTCTAAGCTCTCTAACTCTCTTCTTCTTAGATTCATAACCTAAAATAGTTTGCTTCTCTTCTATATAAAGAGAAGGAGAAAAACCTAAGGTCATTTGGGTCAAAAGACCAAAAGGGTATAAAACCCTAGGCCAAAAACTCGCGTAGGAAAAAGGCCATGTTTTGCGAACTGGCCTTGGTATCGATACCACCCTCAGTGGGTATCGATACCACCCTGATACACAACATTAGGGAGTCCTAGTATCGATACTGCTTGTAGTTGGTATCGATACTTGCAGTGTAGTATCGATACCTACCCCAGAGTATCGATACTGACCTAGCTGACTTACAGACTAGGTCAGTATCGATACCACCTTCATAGGGTATCGATACCACCCTGCCCATTAGTTAGAAAAGCCTCTAAAATGTGTCTAAATGGGTTCTAAATTCTTCCTAGCTTATGTGGCTAATCCTAATGCATTCTAACTACCTATGAATGATAAATAAGGTCACTTTCCAATGTATGGTGAGTTCCAGTGGTGAGTTGAGTCCAATGTTGTGCTTTCTCTTCGATCTTGGATGAAGTGTGAGTTTGCACGAAGGATACAACCTAACTCTAACTCAAGCACGGACTTACATTTGAGTTCATTGTCTCATCATGAATATTGACAAACCTAAAGAGACCTTTCAATCCTCATCAAACATTAGCCCAGAAAATCTTCATGTGGGGCCCACAAGCAAAGCAGATATTGAGGGAGTCAAAAAGGAGGTCGGAAAGTGAATCCGCATAGCATTACTCACTACATATATATACTAAAAAAGCACTTAAAAGTTTAATCGAATGTAAAATGAACTGTGGATATATAGAATATCAGAAAGATAATCACAAGCAAGATCTTTGCAATTTCATACATCCATGGTTTCTTCTGAATTTAATTAATACTTCAATTCAACATATTTTCAATACACAAAGCATTTTTCGTTTATTTAAAAGCAGTACTCAAAGCAATTGAATAAAAATTTCTCAGTTAATCACTCTCAAAAAAAAATTCTCAATTAATTTCCAACGTACCTTAGGAACACTAGTATACTGGGTTAACAGCTAGTGGAGTGTGGCATTATGACTGAATTCGTGTTTATACTTATTTTATAAGCGGTACGTGGTGCTGCTTGACAATTTTATTGCGTGGCGGTAGTACATACGATGGTATAAATTTTCTCCCACTCATTTCTATGATATCATGCGTTATACAATTTCAGCTAGCACAATTAAATTTCACCGAGACAGTGCAAAATGAGGGTTGGTGAAGAACCAACAGTCAAAATCATTGAACAATAAGTACGAAATTAAGTATCAACAAAGGTAAACATATCTTAACCAAACAAAATCTAAAAACAACAATTTATGATGAAGATCGTATCTTAATATAGATAGATACAGTACGTAGCTAGATCGATATGATGATCTTCATTTTACAGTATCAATCAATGTTGCTATAGTTTTGCAAAGACTTTGAAACTCAAGCATTTCAGACAACAGTTGGGTGGGGATTGTAAGTTTCGGTTCCTGCCAAAAATTTTCAAGACAATCAAAGATTAAGCTCTCAGCAATCCAAATCTCTTGCTTGGCACCAGTAGAATTGCCGAGGTACAAATTTGTACTTGTGGTTCCTAAATGTTGAGAAACGGGATCAAATTCTTTACGGCAATTGTTGATGGCTTGGCTGAGATAAACATCCGTAGTTTGCTTATCTAAACCTTGTAAATTCCTCGTCGTAGATGTAGCTCGATTAATCCCACAAGTGCATAGCATCTTGATTATTTCCTTTACGTCGGCAAAGTCGCATCTAGGATCGAGAAACAAACAAATTTCACATAAATTTGGAGTTTGTGTTTGTTTGCATATTTTTTCGATCAAATCTGCGTCGCCATCAACAAATCGATGAAAGAAGAGGGTTAAAGAGAGAAAGAAAAAGAAAGGAAGCAACAAGTAAGGTTTCATGGAGGAAGCTAGATCAATTACTTATTTTATCAGCAGATCAATTTTGTTACTATCAACAATACTCTTCTCTCTTTCTCTATCTCTTACTATATATAGGTAAATATAGAAACTACATAATGGCTAAGGGATTCTTTATTTTTCCTTAGCTAAATACGTATAATCGAATAAAAATGTAAATAGGAAAATTTAAGAAGGAAACAAACTATATTGTATGCATGTAGAGTAGTATATATATGAGGCTATATGAATTTAAAGAATTAGCTTGTAGTGTTAAATTAGCTAATAGGTGGTGTGTTAAATTTTAAATTCTTGTGTGGTGCGGGTGTTTATAAAGATTCTATGTAATAGTATAGATTCTATAAAATCAACAGTATTTAAATCTGTGCTGGGTATGCTTTGAATATTTACAAATATTCACGGCCAAAGTTTTATATGCATGCATGTGCTTTAATTGTGTGTGTTTGAATGTAATTATAACCACTATATATAACACCTGAGAAATTTCTTTGTTTGGGTTGGACTCTGAAATGAGCTTAAAGCCTATGGGCCCAAAATAGGCCCATTAATTGGTATGGGGCACAAGCCCAAAACTTTGTTTGATAGTGGGGTAGGAAAATAGAAACCTTGCCTTAGGAATCCATGCTAACATAAACTTTTATTTTTGGGTGTTCTAAGAAAGGGAGAAAATATATATATATGTGTGTGTGTGTGTGTAGGGGTGTCCAAACGTGGGTATAAAGGTGGAAACCTTATGCGCCACTTATTTTAGAGTTTTAATTTTGGAAAATTCTTTTTAAGTTAGATAAATCCTATTTTTTTAAATAAGTTTTCTAAATAATAAATAATTTTTATTTTATGATAAATACTACATTATCTTTTCAAAAGGAAACTTATCTTTAAATCTTGGGAAGCAAGTAATAAACTTAAACTATTGGATTGAACCTATCAAAACCCTAGTCAATTTACACCACTCAAAAAGGTTTCCAATTCCTAAATTGTTTCTATTTTAAATTATCCACTAAAACCAAAATTTAAATTCCAATTTTGTCTCTAATTATGAGTGAATAATTACAACTGTTAGATTAAATCTATTTTTTATCCAAGCCATTCAAAATACCCTAAACCTAACTTAAAAAATTGTCCCTTATGTAGAGGTAGTCAACATATACCTTAAGTTAGAGTGATTCCTAAGTTTTAAGAGTCATTCTTGATAGTTTGTAAAAACAAAGAATTCCATAAGTCACCTAGAAATGAAATGAAAGTAGAAATAAATATTTCGGAGTTAGGTAACTTGTAAATGTTAGTAAATAATTTCTAACCCTTGAATTAAGAATCTTAGAAATGTAAATGATGAAATGGACCATTAGATAAGGTTTATTTTAAAACTTTAAGGTCCTTTAGTAATGAAAAAATGAAGAGAAATGAAGTTATAAATGAATCAAGAGGATGTGGTTTAGTATACCAAGAAAACATTGGATAAGGGGTGACCAAGTGGTGTGCTCTACTTGGCAAAAATGTGGACACAAGAGGCTGCCCTTGTGCGCCACCTAGTTTAGAGAATAAAAGAGTCCTAAAATCTTAAAACTCTTTAATTAAGAGATAATTCACTTTTAGTAATTTTTTAAAAGTGGATAATTACTAATTTAGATAAATACTAGTATATCCTTTAAAATGGAAGTAAATCCTAAAACTTGGAGAACAAGGAATGAATCTAGACCATTAGATTTAGGTTATCTAAAACTTAGTAAGTCTAAACTATTAAAAATATTTTTAATTCATAAAATACTTCCAAAATAAAGATAATTACCTAGATTTCCTAGATTATCTCAAACTCGTAGTAGTTAACAATGACCATTGGATGGATTAAGGTTTAATCCCAGCGATTCAAAATAAACAAAACACTAAATACCTGTGAAACCCCGCAAATGTAGTCTCGTGTCTCAACTCAACGAGTCAGTGACAAATTTGTCAGAGGCAGAACACGTGTCATGGTATGTATAAAGTACACACATCTGAGGGTGAAATGTGGGCTGAAAAAATAAAAAATATAATTCTAGTTAGGTTTAGGAACATGAGTTGGTTTGACCTGTCGCCTAGCCCGTAACCCAAGACCCAACCCGTCACCACCCCTCTCTCCCCCTAACCAAACATTCCCACTGTCCTCCTCCCCAATCGGTTGTGTGCTGATCAAAAAAAATAGATAAAAAAAACGAAAAAAATAGAATTGCGGCTCGCGAGGTGGCGCCCTTCTAAAGAATGACAACCTTCTCCTTCCCTCTCACCCCGCCGCTCTCTTACGAAAAGAGAAGGCTCGGGGATGCCGAGGGAACCTGGGGCGTACGAATCATTCCCTAATCCGTTTTAAGGGCTCCTCTACCCCGTATCAGCGTGTCCTCCGGAAGTGGCCTAACCACTATCACCGCAATCATCTCATAGATCCTCTGGCTTGAGCGGAGAGCCTGCTCCCGCTCCTCCTCTCCTCCTTTCTTTTCGAGATTAAAAAGAGGGAGCGGAGCGCGCACATTCTTTTTTACGACCAGTGTTCCCAAAAGATTGGTCTTTTATGTGTGTGTGTGTGTGTGTGTGTCTATTCTATAGATGTTTCTCCCTTCCCTTCTTTTACCGCATTTTTTTAGTCGCTTTAAAAGAGGGAAAAGAGTCTCATCCTTTGTTTAATGTTATAGAGTCGCCATCTGAATTTGAAGGGTGTCAGGTCTCTCTTGATTAAAAAAAGGCATTATCTGGTCTCTTTGGAAAGAGACCAAGTAACATCTTCTTCCATTTGACTCAGTCTACGATGTATTGTATGTAGAGATTCTAGGTACGGTGTCCTGGTTACTGGTCAGGAAGGTGTTGGGCACCTGACAACCGCTCGACGTCAGTCGATTTTTACTTCGTAAAGGGGGGTTTTATGTCAATGTTGATATCTCATCTCATGTGCATATAGTGTAAAAACATTCCTACCTAAGAAAACAGTTAGTTCAATTTTATAAGAAAATAAATTAGGAAAGATAAGTACATTAGTGTAAATGATCAGACATCTGCTTTTGTTATCTCAACGAACGGAGATAACAAAGTGGTTTTACCTATTCTTGCTTACATGCCCCAGTGCTCGGGAAGGCTTCTGTGTATTGTTAATGCTCTGGTAGATCTCTGCATCTCTCGCCTCGAGAAATTTTTGTACTGGCAGTTGGGCTACAATTATTCCTCATTTGAAGAGAACTTAGCGTCTCATGGGGAATGGTCGTAACTCAGATGATGCATCCTTCTTGAAGGAGCGTGAAAGGATTTTGATTGACGAGTCGTGCTGATGATGCGTCCTTATTTAGAAGAGCGTGAGAAGATAATGGTTAACGAGTCGTGCCAGTTTTGAAAGTGGATCCTCCTCGTGGGCGGAGTTCTCTCGTTTCTCTCCTTACTTGGAAGGAATTTTTTAAAAGAGATTGATTAACAAGTCGTGCCGATTTTGTAAGAGAAACCTCCTCGTGGGTGGAACTTTGGTGTTTCTCTCCTTATTGGAAGTATTTTTGAAGATATTGACGAGTTGTGCCGGTTTTGCTTGAATTCTCTACGAATTGATCATAATATCAATCCTAGAGTCTTCTCTCATTTTAAATTAGAAAGATTTGCCATCCCGAACACCATCTTATATTATAAAGCGTACTCTGGAGTCATGCTAGAGAGCATGCTCCCTTAGAGACACGCTACATTAATACTATTTTTATGATAACAACGAGTTTTTATTTTAAAGGTTTACTATTTATTGCTTTTCGAAAAGAATTACAATGCCTGAATGCACTATCATTGAACAATGAATCATAAGGAGTTTAAGAGTATTGAGTATGTACCTAAGCGCTACTTGGATTTGACCAAAGATTTAGGCAGAGGTTCGTTACTATTTCTCTTATTTTTCTAGTTTTAATAGGTTTCTGACGGATTCCTAATTGATTTC
Organism: Macleaya cordata; assembly: GCA_002174775.1. Classification (NCBI taxonomy): domain Eukaryota; kingdom Viridiplantae; phylum Streptophyta; class Magnoliopsida; order Ranunculales; family Papaveraceae; genus Macleaya; species Macleaya cordata. Next base: position 26,949 of record MVGT01002145.1, on the reverse strand, counting down.
TCGTTCTCGTCCCGAAGGCAGCAGGTAGCCTTCGAAGAGATTATCGAGTTTTAGAACTAGAAAGTGTATGTGACCTAGAGACAATCGTAAACGAAATTCAGAAATTCGAAAGTTGATCGACCTCTGAACGAAACCTTCTCGAGATTCAGAAAACTATAGTGGAAAATGGATCTAAGACCAAAGTGAACTCCAAGATGTTTTTCAGATGCTAAATGAAGGAAGGGGAGAGGGCCTTTATATAGGCCCTGGGGCCTATTCTAATCCATATAGATCCCTGGGATCTGGTCTTAAGTCGGCTGCCACATGGAAGCCCTATGGTTAGGTGGTTTATCCTCTTGTGTGGGGCCCTTTAGTACTTTTTGAGTAATTTTTGTGTCTTCTGGGTGTTCCGAGTTCCTTTTTGGTGTTTTTCGGAGTCGATTCTGTGTTTTACGGACCTTTCACGTGCGATTTAGGGGGTTTTTAGAGCTTTGTTAAGAGTTTTCAGAGGTTTGTGGGGAGTTCCTGAGGCTCTGCTCAAGTCTTAACTCTTTCGCCTCGTTTCGACTCTTTGGGGTTCCGTTTTCAGACTTTATTCGACTGGTTTTGACATTATCACTAAGGTGGTCTTAGTGAACCAAATTTAGGTGTCTACAGATGCCCCTTTTTGGTAGAGGTCTGTTAGCAGGCCAAATGCCAAAGCTAAGACGACACTAATTTGGTGTGCTTTGAAGATTCTGACTAGTGCTGGGAGCGAGGTATTGTGATCCTACAGCCAAAGAGAAGTTAGTTAATTTATGCTTAAAGAATAGCCAAGTTGTTTTTCTGCATAGAGAAAGATGCCGAACTGTTTTTCAACCCTGAAGATAGCCTAGGTTCGATGTCAACGAATGGAACTGGCCCTTTATTCTTTGAAGGAGACAAAATCCTTCATTCAAGAATCTAGAGAGAGAAAGTGGTTCCCTAAAGAGATAACCTAGAGGATCTTAGAGAGAGAACCTTCAGGATTCTAGATAGAGAATGTAAAAGACTCTAGAGAGAAAACGAGAGAGGTTTCTCTGATCTAGAGGAGTTCTCTTCTAGTTCATATTAGATTTCTTTAGTCAAGATCAGTTAGTTTAGAAAGTAAGGTGAGGACCTCTATTTATAGGCTTGCTGAGCTTGTAAGTCAAACTCTTAGCCAATCAGTAATGAACATCTGTTTTTCACTTTATAAGTGTGTAATAGGTGTTCATAAGTGCTAGACAGCTGTTTGTTTACTCCTTTCTATCGGGTTATCTTTCGGAATCCTATTTTTGTTGGGTTTATCTCTCGAAAACCTCTTTTCTTTAGTGACAAAGCTCTTTTCTCTTAGCTAAAAACTCAATCTGAAAAGGTGCTCCTACATTTTGCCCCCATTTTCTTAATATTATGAGTAATATTGAGAAAATATTTAAGAAAGGAAGAAAAAATTTAAAAAACCTTTAGGGGTACTATACCTCTTCTCCCCCTGAATAACAAAGGTTTTGAAACTGAATGTTTTAAAAACCCGGGTTGCTCAGATTTTCAAATTTTAAATTTTGTAAATCTGTCTGTTTAATTTTTAAAACTGCCCCTGTTTTTTAGGCACGTTTTTCAAGTTGAACCAAAGTGGGATAAGATCTTTTGAGGGGACAGTGTTTTCATTTTAAGTCTTTCCTTTTTCGTTTTCACGTCATCTAGGATTTCCTTTTCCCCTTTTGTTGAAAACTTCCTTTCTTTCGAAAATGGCGAAGAGATCTCTTGAGGAACTCAGAGCTTTGTTTAATATTCCTAAAGGAATTACTTTAAATTTTGGTCAGATTCTTGGTCAATCTGTTAGAAAAGGTAAGATTAGTATTTCTGAAGGTTAGCTCGAAGGTGGCCTGACATTTTCGCTTGAACGTTTGATCCAAGAATTCCTTATTCTTTGCAATCGTGCCCCCAGTCAATTTACCAGAAAGATGTATTCCTTGCTGAAGTCTTTCGTAGAGCAGAACAAGTCAAATCCTCTTGGTTTTGATTTACAACAGATCCTTGAATGTTATCAAGTTCGTACAACGAACATAGATAACTTCAAGTTCTTCTATCTTATTCGAAGGTTAGGGAAGAAAGCTTTAGTAAAAGAACCCCCCTGTGTCTTCGAGAGTAGAGAAGGAATGATCTTCCTTGCCTTTAATTGTTGGGGGGAATTAGGAGTTCGATGTCCCTGGTCCTCCAGTAGGATTTGGGCGAATCCCGACGAAATTTATCTATCAAGGTTTGTCTTCCCCTCTTTTGGTTTTTATTTTATCTGTGGTTGCACATCTTGAACTTCTTCTCTTTTTGAGATTTGTAACTCAGATTTTGTTTTTGTAGCTTTAGACATTAGTTTGTCTAGTACTTCTCTTGGTGAAGAAAAGAAGTCTTCTCGTAAGACTATTGCTATAAAGAGCTCGCCAGTATTGAAATCTGATCCCGTTTATGAAAATCATTCGTCGTCTACTAAATTTATTGCTCCACTTGCCGATAATCTTCTTTTGTCTCTAGAAAAGATTTATTCTTCTTTAGAGAAGAATCAGACAACTTTACCTTCTCTGTTGACCCCAGAAGTTGTTATTTCCTTCTTGAATTTTGAATTAAAAGGTGCTGGTGACAAAGTTGAGGAATCTTCTTTGACTTTGCCCCCAGTTAAGAGCTCTGAAGGTTCAAAGTTGGTAACCTATACTGTCCTAGAAGCTGTTGCACAAAAAAGGTCTTCGAAACCTCCTCTTGTTCCTTCTCCTAAACGTCTGAGAACTTTTGAAGCCTCTTCCAGTGATGTGTTAAAATGTCCTGTTCCAAAAACCTGTTTGCAGAAAACTTTTGAAGTGGATGAGTTGTTTTCTCCCTCTTTTAAGCATGGTGAAGCTTCTTTAACTGTTAAGGATTCATATCTTTAGAATCCTAAGTTAAACAAAGCTATCTGTTCAAAAGTCTTGCTTCCAAGGGATAAAACAAGCTTTGTTGATTTATTTTCTAGATGCTTGACATGGCGATCCTAAAAAAGCTTTGTTTTTGGTTTTTTATTTTTAGGGTAAACCTGAGAAACCTTTACATAGAGAATGACATTTTATTAATTTTTTGTTGTTTAGCTAGTAGGTTTCAAGTGTTGTAATTATAATTACGTTATAATTATAGAGCAATCGAAGAAAATCGATGACAAAGGGTGGCATTCAAGAAAACTAGTTCATTGAAAGACCCTTGCTACTAACGGTTTAATTATATGGCAAACCTGAAAATCAATAGAGACCATTTTCACCGATCTCAATGGAGACCTCCCTGCTTTGTTGTAGTTGTAGGGTAAACATGGAAATCCAACCATCCAAGGAAACAACTGAGACCCAGCCCGGGATCCTTTTATGGTTATCATTCTTAGGTGAAACCAAAAAAGCCAGTAACATTTCGAAGGCTATGTATCCAATGACCCAGCACTGGTAACCTCGACTCTGCGGTTTTAAATTATGGGGCAAACCTGGAAAACCAATACTTTTCTATAAGTGTTCTAATTTCCAAAGAACTACGTTCTTCGATAACCTTATAGTCTATGGTTTAATTCTTGGGCGAATCTTGATAATCCATACGGTCGGAATTTTCTGCTCTATCTTTCCTAGATTTGTGTACATTTAAGGTCCTTAAAGGTTTCTTTTGAGGGTAAACCAGCAAACCTTTGAAAATAATAGTTTAATTATAAGATAAACTTGGAAAACCAAATATTAACAAGGTTATATTTCTTGGGTAATCCTTGAAAACCAATATATTTTTATTTCAGAGCATTTCCTTTCTTAAGGATAAAACTTCTTCAAATGAAGTACGTTCCATAGTGATTCAAAGAGATCACCTTCTACAGTTTTCAAAAAATATGCCCCATGTCCTGCTTTACTGTCTACCAGGTAAGGTCCTTCCTATAAAGCTCCAAGCTTTCCTGAATTTGGTTCTTCTCGGCCAGGAAAAACCTTTCGAAGTACCAAGTCACCTGGGATTAGCTCTCGTGCCTTGACTTTTTTAGAGTATGCACGTTGAAGAGTTCGATGATAGTTTTCCAGCTATAAGATAGCTTTCTCATGTTTCTCCTCAAGTAAATCCAAGCTTTCCATCTATCTTTCGGAGTTTTCTTTCTGCCTTCCAGAGATGATTTTTGTTGTTGAAGCTATTACTTTAGTAGGAATCACTGCTTCCATTCCATAGGCTAACGAAAATGGAATTTCTTCTGTGGATTTTCGTTTGGTGGTTCTATAAGCCCATAGAACTTCGTGTAGACGATCCACCCATTTTGCTTTAGCTGCGCCTAACTTTCTTTTGAGATTCTCTAGCAGTATTTTGTTGGTAGCTTTAGCTTGACCATTCCCTTGTGGGTACCTTGGTGCTGAAAACCTAAATTTTGTGTAGGATGTTTCCCACTTTTGAAAGTTAGTATATTCTTAAAGAAAGCTCTACTAAAAAGCATTCTTAGTGTAGAATTTGTGACCTATGCTATATTTTATACTGTATGCAAAGATCTTTCAGCTTGGTTCCTTTGAATTGCATTCCATTGTCAGCTACAATCGCCATAGGAAGTCCAAACCTGAATAATTGTAAATTAAATATTTGATTCAGAATTTAAAAAGCTCTTCATTTGAGCTGCTTTTTAGAAAGCTTTCAATTTGTAACAAGTTTCTGTGTTACTTTTAGTAACAACTAACCTACAAATGATTTGTTCTCAAATAAATCTTTTGACATTGTGTTCTATAATTTGAACCAGTGGGACGACCTCTACCCATTTTGTAAAGTAATCCATTCCTACTAGAAAGAATCTGTGTCCTTCCAGAGCTCTTGGCATTGGGCCAACGATGTCTAAGCCCTATTGTGCAAAAGGCCATGGGCTTAGGACGTTGTGTAACTCTGCTACTGGTGCGTGAATCTTTTTTGCATGTCTCTGAAAGGATTCGCAATGTTTTGCTATCCTTTCTGCATCTTCCTGCATGTAAGGCTAGAAATACACTTGGGAACGTGCTTTCTGGGCAAGAGACCTTCTCCCAGAAATACACTTGGGAACTAGGTTGGCACCATCAAGAGCGATCATCATATCTCCCGGAATGGTTTCCGCAGGTACTAGAATGTATTTCTCTTAATATGTTTTCGCCTTATTTTTTAGTGATGCATTGTAGCAGTGGCCCTAAGAAAGGCTTTCTGTACAATTCATTTTCAAGAATTGTGTATCTTGTTACCTTGAGCTTGATTTTGTATGCTTCCTTTTTCCCTTCTAGGAGCTTTCCATGGAGTAAACATTCCTTAATGTCAGTCATCCAGTTTTTTTGTTGTTCTTCGATTGAGCATGTTTTAGAAATTAAACTTGTAAGCTCAGAAATCTATAGACCCCTTATTACTGCTTCGTATTTAGCCTCATTATTTGTAACAGTAAATTGTAAGCAAACTGCTTGTTCAATTTTGTTGTTTTCTGGAGTGATAACAACAATACCTATCCAAGCACCTGAGTTGTTGACTGAACCATCAACGAATATTCTCCAACTTCTTTGTGTTTCCCAAGGTATAGCATTATCTAGGTCTTCTTGATGTTCTTCTTCTTCGTGATTTCCTTCTTCACTTTCAATGAAATCAGAAGAAAGTTCTTCAACTGGAAAGTCAGCCAAGAAATCTGTAAGTGCTTGCCCTTTGATAGCTTGGCGAGATACAAATTGTGTAATATGGAGCAAGCTGGATAGCCCATTTAGCTGTTCTTCTAGCTTTCTGATCTTTCATCAAGATATTTCTGATAGGGTATTCTATCATTACTTGAACAACGTACCCTTTAAAGTAAGGACGAAGCTTCTGAGTAGAAAAAACTACGGCCAATACTAACTTTTCCATTTTAGTGTATTTTGTTTCAGCAGGATGCAGAATTTTACTTACAAAGTAAAATGGTTGCTCTATCCTTTCTGAATTTTGAACTAATATTGCACTCACAGATGTTTCTGTAGTAAAAATATACAGTTTTAGTATATCTCCTGGAACTGGTTTTGTGACTATTAGGGCGTTAGACAAATACCTTTTAATCTGCTTTAGGGCTTCAGAATATTCTGAGCCCCATATGAAATTTGCTTTCTTTCGAAGCAAGTTGAAGAATGGGTGGAATCTTTCTGAAGACTTTGATATAAATCTATTTAGTGCTGCCAACCTCCCAACTAGAACTTGAACTTCTTTGTTTTCGGCTCAGGCATATCTAATAATGCACAAATTTGATCTGGATTTATCTCTATTCTTCTCTTTGTAACCAAATATCCGAGAAATTTTCCAGAAGTTATAGCAAATGTACACTTTGCTGGGTTTATTCGCATTTTGAACTCTCTTATGCGATTAAATGTTCTTTCCAGATCAAGAACATGGTTTTCCTTTTTCTTACTTTTCACTAGCATGTCGTCAACATAAACTACCATTGATTCTCCAATCATGTCCTTAAATATCTTATTCACTAACCTCTGGTAGGTAGCTCCTGCATTCTTCAAACCGAAAGGCATGACTTTATAACAATATAAACCTCTATCTGTGATAAAAGCTGTCTTCTCGACATCCTCTGAATTCATAGGAATTTGATTTTAACCAGAATATCAGTCCATGAATGTTAACAACTCATGTCCTGCTGTTGCTTCTACCATTCTATCTATATTTGGGAGAGGGTAGATGTCATTTAGACAAGCTTTATTGAGGTCTGTAAAATCCACACAGACTCGAATTTTCCCATTTTTCTTTGGTACTACTACTATATTTACAGTCCAATCTGGATATTGCACTTCTCGAATGAATCATGCACTTAACAGTTTATCAATCTCTTCATTTACAGGACTATAATACTTTTAAGTAAGCTTTTTTGGGCGTTGTTTTACTGATTTGAAACCTTGTATAATGTTCAAACTATGACATGAAATATTAACATCGATTTCTGGCATATCTTCCATTTTCCAAGCAAAGAGATCAACGTTAGTCTTCAATAATTGGAGAATGGAGTCTTTAACCTTAGCATCCGGATCTCTTGCAATAAAAGTTATTTTCCTTTCACCATCACTTCCCAAATTTATTTCTTCAGCTTCATCTTTTTCAACTTCTATTCTCCCTTTCTTCAGAAGTTGGGAATGAGCTTTCTTTGATATTTCGATAGGTTTCTGAAAGCTTTCCCACTCCTTACCTTCTTGCTGTGATTGCTATAAGATTTCTGGCTTGAGCTTTCCAAGCTCAATAGCCTGACATTCCTGACTGAAAGTTGTATCTCCTTTTAGAATATGAATACCATTTAAAGTTGAAAACTTCAATCTCTGATGAAAGGTAGAAAGCACAACTTTCATTTTGTGTAACCAAGTTCTTTCTAAAATCAAATTATAAAGAGATGGAGAATTTACTACCAGAAATCTCATAGAAGTTAAAACTAGTCTAGCCAAAATTGGTAGTTCTATTTTACCTTCTAGATATGTATGTGCTCCATTAAAACCAACTAAAGGAGCTTTCGAAACAGCTAAATCCTCCTTCCTCAATTTCATCTTGGTGATAGCTTGCTTAAAAATTATATCCGCAGAACTTCCAGAATCGATTAAAATTTTCCTAACTTCCCAACCATCTATTGTTAATGTAATCAAAAGAGGTTCGGTATGGAAAGTACCTTCTTCTTTGGCTTCCTCTATGGTAAACTCTAATGTTTTCTCTTTATTCTTTAACTTCTGAGTTTTCACGCTATCGACTATTCTGGAGTGTTCGGAAGTTCATTTTACCTGTCTGGGAGAGGTTTTCATGAATCGAACATGATCCTCTCTCGGCTAATATTATAACATCAACTACTCTTTGAACTGCTGGAGATTTTTCTTCCTCTTTGTTAGAGGTTTCCAGGGTATTTAATTCTCTTTGAAGGAAGTGTTGAAGCTTTCCTTGAGATAATCAATTTTTGAACAATCATCATAGGATTCTTACATTCTGAAAGGTCCATGTTTTATGTTTGTCGAATTTCGTGTCAAAGGTAAACTCAAGATGGTCAATGTAACTTGAGTTAGAGTCTAGTGAGTCTNCTTATCGCCTTAGTAATTTTTAATTAGGTGATAGTGTGATCCTTAACCATAGTCACATTGACATACGGTTAAGTTGATTAACTGTAGGGTGAATTTAGACTTTCACATTCATTCGTTGAATGACCGTATGCTCTGTGATACTTGCAAAATAGAACACTATCACCTCTTGTTTTGGTGTTGTTTAGAGGTCTCGGCCAATAGAAGAATTTATCTTCCTTGATTTCTTCCAAGATTTCTTCTAGTGAGGCATTGAGTGGAAGGAAAGCTTTCTCAATATCTTTCCATTGTTTTCAGTTTTTACTTGTTTTGCCATCTGAGACCGTTCTGTGTTTAGAGCTTGACTCCCTTTCTCTGCTATTGCTTATTTTCTTATCATCTTCTTCAACTTCATAGATCTTGTGACGGTTGTAAGTGTTTCTTTCACCGACTTCTTCTTCTAATGTTGAGTATTTCTCAACTTTAACAATCAATTCAGTGATTGTTTTAGGTTTTCCATGACTAAACCTTTGTGAACTTTTGTTCCAGTAATAATCGCATTCTTAAATGATATGATTGTTGTTTTTTCATCAGTGGAATCGATTGTAAGAGTTTCCTGTTGAAACCTTTTCATGAATTTTCTCAAGGATTCTCCAGACTGTTGTCTTAGGTGAACAATGAATCAATATCCATTTGACGTTTTCGATTGCAAGAGTACTGCTCTAAAAATAGCTTTCTTAAATTGAGGAAACCTCTGATGCTTCCAGGTTCTAACTTGTAAAACCATATTAAAGCATGCTTGTTGAGACTATATAGAAACAAACGACGCATTAAAACTTCATCTCGTTCATATAATCCCATTATTTGCTTGTAATGAAGCAAGTGATCGACTGGATCAGATTCTCCTTTAAACATATCGAACTTTAGAATCTGGATCTTTTTAGGTAAGATCACCTGCATTATACTACTGTGGAATGGTGATTCCCTCTCCTTCTCCATTAGCATCGAGGTAATCTGATCAGTTGTCGAAGTACTTGCGTTTCTGATCATCTCTGACAGATCAGCTTTACTTTTTCAGAAAAAATCTTCCACTTTGAGTCTAGCTTGTACTCCGAAATCTACCTATTCAGATTGTATCACAAACTGCTTGGGTTGTTCAACTAGTGTTGATTCTTAATTCACTGAAGTTGTTGTTTCGTCAATCGAAAAATCTCTTGTAACCGGAGTCTGTGACAGAAGTTTTTGCATGATTTCTGACTGAGCTTGTTGTATTTCTTGCATATTCCGAACTAATCTGGTTAGCGTCGAGATAGGATTAGTTTTTGAAATTGTCTCTTCTTGTTGTTCCAGATTTGATCTATTCTGAATAGTTTCCTGCTCTTGCTGCTCGGTGTTCGGAACTTGTTCTTGTTGATCAAGAACCTGTGTGTTTCCTGTTTCTTGAGGATTTTCTACCAGAGAAGGCTCTCCGGTCTACTCTTGTGGCTGAGGATCAACATTCTGAATAGGTCTTCCTGGTTTTTTTCTGACCATTTTTTATGTTTCTGTCTTCTTTAGCTCAGAGAAATGTAGCATACGACGCCAAAGTGAAGGAGACAAAATCCTTCATTCAAGAATCTAGAAAGAGAAAGTGGTTCCCTAAAGAGAAAACCTTGAGGATCTTAGGGAGAAAACCTAAAAGATTCTAGAGAGAGAAAGTAGAAGACTCTAGAGAGAAAATAAGTGAGGTTTCTCTGATCTAGAGGAGTTTTCTTCTAGTTTAGATTAGTTCTTTTTAGTTAAGATCAGTTAATTTAGAAAGTGAGGCGAGCTCCTCTATTTATAGGCTTGCTAAGCTTGTAAGTCAAACTCTTAGCCAATCAGTAATGAACATATATTCTTTACTTTATAAGTGTGTGACAGGTGTTCATAAATGCTAGACAGCTATTTGTTTACTTCTTTCCGTCGGGTTACCTTTCGGAATCCTCTCTTTGTTAGGTTTACCTTTCGGAAACCCCTTTTCTTTAGTGAGAAAGTTTTTTTCTCTTAGTGAAAAGCTCAATCCGAAAAAGTGCTCCTACATTCTTCAGTTGGAAAATGTCTCACTGACTTTCATTGGGAAAATTTACTGTCGCTTCTCAAGATGAAATTGCCCTATTTTGTCTCTATTTGGAGGTCCTTGTGCCTAGCTAGTTTGATTTATTATTTCACTTGTACTCAGTAATTATGCCAAGTCTTTTAAAGTTTTTATCTTGTAAGGAGTGAGGTATTGTGATCCTACGGCCCAAGAGAAGCTAGTTAATTTATGCTTGAAGAATAGCCAAGTTATTTTTCTGCGCTGAGAAAGATGCCGGAATGTTTTTATGCCCTGAAGATAGCTTAGGTTCGATGTTAACGAATGGAATTGACCTAATGTTCTACAATTGGAAAATGTTTCACTGACTTTCGGTGGGAAAATACTGACGTTTCTCAAGATGAAATTGCCCAATTTGTCTCTATTCGGAGGTCTTTGTGCCTACACTAGTTAAAGTTTTTAGCTTGCTGCCCTTATCACGGTTTCGTCTGAGATTTCTTGCTCAGGCGTATTCTCGTACAGAAGCTGTCTCTATTCTTCAGTATCCAATGCTACAATGCTGCGATGCTTGATTAGATCTGTAATTTAGTTATGATCACTGGTTGATCCTTGGCTGACTGGGCTTTATCTGATGCTTGTTTTATCCGGATCCTCATATGATCGCGATTTTCCTTGATTCTGAACTGTGGTGGTTCATTTGTTATTTTGAGACTTCAGAGTCTCTCTTGCTTCTAGTATAGAACTTCAATGGTTCTTTTGTTGATTTGTGGAGACATTGGAGTCTTCTTTGTTTACTTCAAAGGTATTGGCGAACCTTTGGAAGTTTATCTTGATTAATGGTGAGAGACTTCTGGGGTCTCTTGTGTTGTCTCGGCTTACGTTTTTACTGGCAATGGTGAGTTCTGTAGGAGTGAGAGACTTCGGGTCTCTTTGTTGATCTTCGGAGGTATTGAAGGACCTTTTTAGAAGACTTGAGACTTTGGGGTCTCATTTGATTGCTTTGCTTCGACTTACGTGCTTGTTGTGATGGCGAGTGTGGAGACGTTGAAGTCTTCTTTGTTAATCTTCAGAGGTATTGATGGACCTTCGCAAGAGACTCTTTCTTTGCTAAAGAGAGAGACTTCAGGGTCTCTTGTGTTGATCTTTAGAGGTATTGAAGGACCTTCGCAGAAGATTTGAGACTTCGGGGTCTCTTGTGCTTCAGAGGATTGACGGACTTCCGAAAGCTTTTGATTTGGAACTGAAATCAATAAATTTTGTGTTCTAGTTTACTTGCTACGGAAGAACTGGCCCATGCATTGGGCAGGGCCTTTTTCTTGAAATAAGAGCTTTGTGTGATCAATTGTTGAACTTCGGAGGTATTAGAGGACATTCGGAAGCTTTAGGTGTTGAAATTAGCTGATTCTAAGAACCAGAGAGACGTCGGGGTCTCTTTTGCTGAACTTCGGAGGTATTGGAGGACATTCGGAAATTTGTTATTGATCTTGTTTGAGCTTCGAAGGTCAAGATGGACCTTCGAAAGCGTCGGGCTCTGAAATTAGCTGATTTCGAGAACTGGAGAGACGTCAGGGTCTCTTTTTGCTGAACTTCAGAGGTATTGGAAGACCTTCGGAAGTTTGTTCTTGATCTTGTTTGAGCTTTGGAGGTAAAAATAGACCATCAGAAGCACCGGGCTCTGAAATTAGCTGATCTCGAGAATTGGAAAGACGTCAGGGTCTCTTTTTGTTTGAGCTTCGGAGGTATTGGAGGACCTTTGGAAGTTTGTTCTTGATCTTGTTTGAGCTTCGGAGGTAAAGATGGACCTTCGGAAGCATCGGGCTCTAAAATTAGCTGATTCTGAGAATAAGAGGGATGTCGAGGTCTCTTTTTGCTGAACTTCATAGGTATTAAAGGACCTTCGGAAGTTTAGTTTTTATCTTGTTTGAGCTTCGGAGGTAAAGATGGACCTTCGGAAGCGTAGGGCTCTGAAATTAGTTGATTTTGAGAACTAGAGAGACATCGGGGTCTCTTTCGCCGTACTTTGGAGGTATTGGAGGACCTTCGAAAGTTTGTTCTGATCTGTGTTTGAGCTTCGAAGATAAAGATGGACCTTCAGAAGGGTAGGGCTCTGAAATTAGTTGATTTTGAGAACCAGAGAGACGTCGGGGTCTCTTTCGAGAACTTCGAATTTATTAGAGGACCTTCGAAAGTCTGTTCTTGATCTTGTTTGAGCTTAAGAGGTAAAGATGGACCTTCGAAAGCGTTGGGCTCTAAAATTAGCTGATTCCAAGAACTGGAGAGATATCGGGGTCTCTTTTGCTGAACTTCAGAGGTATTAGAGGACTTTCGGAAGTTTATTCTTGATTGGAGAGACTTTTGGGTCTCTTATGTTGAGCTTCAGAGATAAAGACGGACGCGCGGAAGCGTCGGGCTTTGAAATTAGCTAATGTTGAGAACTGAAGAGACGTCGGGGTCTCTTTTACTTAACTTCAGAGGTATTGGAGGACCTTCGAATGTTTGATCTAATCTGGAGAGACTTCTGTGTCTCTTATGTTGAGCTTCAGAGGTAAAGACGGACCTTCAGAAGCGACGGGCTCTGAAATTAACTGATTTCGAGAACTGAAGAGACATCGTGGTCTCTTTTGCTGAACTTCGGAGGTATTGGAGGACCTTCGGAAGTTTGTTCTCTGAGAGACAGAGACTTCAGGGTCTCTATAGCTTGTTCTCAGCTTACGTCTTTACCGTAACGGCGAGTTTTGTTGAAGGGGGAGATTTTTAGAATCTCTTCCATTGTAGAACTTATGTGGTTCCTTTTATTAATCTTTGAAGGTGTTGAATAACCTTTGCAGAAGATCAAGATTTTAGGGTCTCTCTTGCTTGTTCTTCGGAGGTATTCATAGACCTTCTCGAAAGATTGATTTGGCTCAGAAATCTTTTAATTTTGTGTTCCGGTTTGCTTTTTACGGAATAACTGACCCGTGTTTTTTGATTGACTGTCTACTTTTGTGATTCGCAGACAGGTTAGCGGGCTTCTACATCTAGCACGCTACCTCTGACTCGTCGTCAGCATCGCTAGGGTATGCCAAGATGAAGTTTTGCTTCTCCTTTTGATCATTTTTTGTTTCCTGCACATTTGAAATCATTTGATATATGTACATATATCTTTAGATTCTATATGTGATTGTATGTATGCATATATGTTTTTGAACTTTTATATGCCGATACTTTATTTTGGATGTATGCACATATTTTGAAATGCTATATGCTGATGTATGATGAACTAAAAATGACATTTATTTTCTGAGAATGTCCTCAGTCGTCTAACTTGAGTAGTACGAAGTACCATCCCAGTGTCCTAGAGCTTTCATCATAAGATCCCAAAAAACAAGATTTTGAAAACAAAAGGTTTTTTTATTTTTTAGAGATATTTTGAAAAAACATCGATTAAGCACGATAAAATGTAGATTTTAGTGATGATGATTGAGGAAGATATCATGTCCAAAGTTTTCAGTAAGGATAGGCCTTTCATTTGTTTGGAATGATGCGAGAGTGTTCTCTTTGTTGCAGTTTGATTTATCTCATTGGGCGTCATTTGAGACTATCGAGCCCTTGGACGAAGATAGGGTTCTAACTTTACTACTTCTGATAAGTGAGGTCTGTCCTGCCTCTTGCTTGCAAGTTTGGATGTTTTGACCAGATTCTTGCCATGAGATGAATCTTCTTTGGATATGTGGGAACCTGCATGTAGCACCCCAAAATTTTATTAGTGTATGAGATCTACACTTAACATAAATAAGTGTAGTAATCTAATATTTGTTGATGGACTTGGGCATGAGTCTATGAGAATAGATGGTCTAACCCAATATTTGTGTGATGGACTTCAGCATGAACATGAATCTATAATTAAGTGGGCTAGGCCGATCTTTATTTTCTTTGGGTTAAAACAACCCAACATGTTATGTATTATTTCTAAAATTCGTATGTATGTCTGTCAGTATACTTTGGACCTATTTTTGGACATCTTATACTCCGAATTGGGCTTGGGCTATTTCTACTGAAGTTGTAGCTCTTTGAATCTAGTTTTTAGAATGGTATTTTGTGATATTTGGACTTACGATCTGTGAGTTATGGTCATTACAGTAAACCATGTATATATGGTTAGTTGTAGACTAACATTAAGGAATAATGTTTGTTCACTCAAAACTTTTGATTTAGACCATAAGATCATTTTGATTGATACATGTCTTCATATCATTAAACAAGGGGCATAAGTTACATCAAAGTTTTTGTACACAAAACCTTATCTATAAAAATTAGTTTTTGTTATTAAACATATATCACAACCACTAGCTAATAATGCATACACTACCATTACAACTCACCACCACTAGCTAATGATGGATGCACCATCACCTCTAGCTAATAATGGATGCACCACCACCACTAAATAATGATGGTTCCACTACCATTTTCCACCATCATAATTGAAAACCTTTTGGAAGCCTATATATGGAGGCTTAAACCAAATGAAAATGAGTACCTTAAAGAAGTTCTTTCCATTTTTATTCCATCTTCTAAACCATTCAACATCAAGCTTATTTACTTCTTCAAATTTTAAACCTTATTTTTCCACCATTAAACCTATACAAAAAGAAGGGTGTTTCAATTAGAAGAGGTATTTTTCAACATCAAAAGAGGAGTTTTCATACTAGTATTGGAAGCAAATCAAGGTAGGGATCGAAACCCTAGTATAAAACCTATGTTCCTGATTATATTATTTTTGAACAAATCATGTAGGTAAGAAAATCTATCATATTTGTTTATTAGATCATGAAATCTATTTGAAATTGTATTTTATGATGGAAAAGTGTGGTGATTTGAGATCTAATGCAAGATAAAATGTGGTGAATATGAAAGTGAGATGATTTATTAAAATCAATGGTCAGTAAGCCCTAATGGCTTTCCACGAAAATGTGGTTCCCACGGAAGACGATTCTTGATAATCGTGGTTGGCTCACCGGAACAAGCCCTGACTGGTAAGATTAATTAAAAATATTAATCTGATATTTTTGACAATTCGTACATAAATAAAAACGTGGCTAAAAGGCCCTGGAAAACACAAACAGCAAAGGTTTTGTGAAATTTTAGTAACACAGCAAAGTTTTCAGCAACACTTTTAACTGAAAACCGTGGTTTCTGTTGTTGCATATGTTTTGTTGCATTTTTAAATGTGTTTCCTCATTCATCCATGTTTGAATCTATTATTTGTGGTTAGTTTTCTACTGAGCTTGCTCACCCCGATAATTTTCCCCCCACAGAGTTCGAGGAGGGTGTTGAAGCGTAGATCGTGAATTTGACGATCATGGAAAGACTTACTTTCTAGCATAATTTGTAGGTGTACTTAATTTGTTTGATCACACTACTTTATCTATTATATCACAGGGATTATGGGATGCTTTAAGTTTTATTTTGGTTTGGAGAATGGTTTTATATGTTGGAAATGTAATTTTTCAAGTTTGGTTTTGAACTCAAAATCTGATAGTACTGCGATTTTTGAATTGTTTCTCTTAATTCTGAGATCGGAATGATGTTCCGTTAGTTGGATCATTTTCATAATAAACTCCGTTATTTTTTCCTAAAATTTTATAATTTTTGGATTACTTATGGTCTAGTTTTAATAGGGTAAAACATCATATCACGTTGCTGGATTTCTGTTGTTAGTGCGGATAGACCCAGTTACGGTTGATATTACAGTATGTTATGTTTTCCAAATTGAAAATCTTTCTTCTGCGATATTTTAGATCTGTTTGTCTATTTCGTTTAGTCTTGGAATGACTTAAAAATGATTTAAGATTAATTATTTATGTACAAAATAACAAACCTGATGCAGATTCTGGACAGATTACTATATGTCTAAAACATCTATTAATTTGCATAAACCTCTTGATTTACTGTAGTCAAACTTAGTTAACCATGAATTAACTTTTAAGTACTCTTTTAAGTTAATTTTGTTGACCTATTATGGTTGGATTTTATGGAACAAAGAATTACCAGTCTTTGTTCTTACAATGCCTATAATCATGTATCCTTCTAATACTCTTCTTTTCAAGTTTAATGATCTGAGTTGGATTATGAGATTTGAAAAGTGGGGGGTTACACTGCAAAAGACGATCAAGTTTTCCCAAGTCTTGATTCTTCTCACTACGATTTCTATTTTTATTCTTCATTTTTTTAAGTTCATCACTCTTGTTCTCTATTAAGGGTTTTTGTTGCCTTTGAGACTCAGAGTGGACTTTGATTAGGTTGTAGTGAGGTTTAGGATTGGCTAGAAAGAAGGATTAAGGCTCTAAGCTCATTCTTTTTCTTTTTTTAGGTTCTCTCCCTATATTTTGTTTGTCTCTACTCTTTTATGAGAGACACTTTTTTGTTTTTTTTATCCCCGTTTTTTATTGAGAAATGTTTCTGTTTTTTATGTATCCTTGTTTTTTATTTAGGGATACTTTTGATTGTCCCTATTTTTTATTGAGGGATTTTTTTCTGAGTACCTGCCCCTTGATTGGGAACAAGTATTTGTTGCAGCACCTGCCCTTTGATGTTGGGTGCAAACATGCTATTTACTTGATATCTTGCCCCTAGCTTTTAGGGAGTAAGACTTTTTGTAGGGAGATTTTTCTGTCTTTGAAAGAAAAGGCTTCAGGCTCAAACTTGGCTTTTAGTGGTATTAATTGTTTCAATTTCTGGTTCCACACTTTTTTGGCTTTTTAGATTCGACAAAAATGGCCTATCTCTTTGAGTCTCTAAAGCTTTATCTGCCCCTAGTTTAAAAGTTCGAGTGACTTACCTATGCGTAGTATATCTTGAGTTGATTGGCATTTGTAGGTCCTTGGATGTCTTCCTCATCTAGATCCATTAGGTATATTGCTATGCTTAAACGAATCTTTTTGATGATGTATGGTCTTTCCCAGTTCGGTCTGAACATTCTCCTGGGGTCTTTGTGCAAGATTGGACGGACTTCTTTGAGTACAAGGTCGCCATATTTGAATAGTCTCGGACGAACCTTCTCGTTGAAGCTTCGGAGGATTCTCTGTTGATAGACCTGTGAGTGACATTGTCCTTAGGACTTGTTCAGATCTCTGTAGTCGATGCATATTAGGACCTTGCCGTCCTTTTTTGCTACAGGGGCTATGTTGGCTAACCAATCTGAGTATTTGATGGAGACTAAAAACTGAGTGTCGAGTTGCTTCGTAATCTCTTCTTTGATTTTGACCGCCCATTCTGGCAAAGATGTCTTCGTACTCTGATAGTAGTTCGATCATTGCCCTTCTTCCATCCAGGGATAAGGTAGTCCCAATTTTTATCGTTCGAGGCTTGTCTTTCATACTTAGGTTCACAATCTCAAAATCTTCTTCAACTGGCTGGGGCCTATCCTCGAGTTGGTCTAGTGATTTAAGGATTTCACTTGAAATGATTTCCTCGTAATCATCTTCGGACACTACATCTTCCCTGACATCGGGAGTTAGATCCAAAACTGTGCTTTCAGAAGTTTTTTATTTTTCAAAACGTTTGTGAAATCTTTTTGTATTTTGTAATGTTTTGAGATTTTTCGCTTTTTAGAAAATATAGAAGATGAAAATGCAACTATACAATGCTCAGGGGATGTGGACATTCCCTCCTTACACGAGGGTATTCCAATTACCACTATTTTCAGGTCGATGTACTTGGTGACTGGCAGGAGTGGAGCCAGCAAGTGTTCTTGCTGTAACGTTAGTACTGACAGGGAAATATCTATTTGATTGACTTATTAAAAGTAAGGTATTATAGTAGGGCTCGAAAATAACCATGCAAACCTGTACCGCTCCTGGAAGATGTTCATCTTCAGTATTGCTGTCGGTTGGATCTAGAATGACAAGTTCTTGTTGACTTGTCTATCCCACCTCATATATGTTGTTATGCTGGTTCTGGATGAAGCTTACAGGATCCGACATTTCCTTACATTCCATGTAATGGATATTTTGATTAAACTTTAGGCTTACCAGTCAAGGTTGCCAAATCGGGAAAAAGTAGTTATGCGAGATATAGTAGTAGGAGAAGCACAACTGCTTGCTTAATCTCGGGTGATCCCCATATCTAGGAGACTATCCGATTATCCCAATTTAAAAAAACTCACTGGAGTATCCTAATGTCGCTTCCTTCCAAGAGGTCCTGTGAATACCGTGCTAATTGGCGCTTATATCTAAATGTGGCCAAGTTTACACACAAGCTAGAGTTATTTGATGGGTGATGAAATCCCACCAGTTTCAAAGGAGCCAGGTCCGCTCTTAAGTATTTTTCGGATTAGCACACACCAAGGAATTCGGTATATTTGCTTGAAAATGAAACAACTAACAAACAAAGGCAGCACAGAAACACTTCTTACAAGGGATTCGAAGTGTGATCGAATATTACCTCCCACTCAATGGTGGGGGAAGAATTGGTTGAGTTGACTTGGGGGAAGTGTCTCCTGCACTTCAGTCGTCCCAAGGAGTACGATTGACCCAGAACAGAGAGTTTTGCCTGTGCTCCGCTACCTACTCTGTTCTGTCTAGTGATCCATTTCTTCTCCTGAATTTTTTTTTATAACTAAAATTAACTGAACTACTTAAATTTTCTGGGCCATACCAGAAATTAAGAATAATTAAAGTCCAGTCCAAAAAGAAAAGGAAAAAAAATACAATGCTTTTGGAAAGTATATCTCTCACAAAAATCCTCACCAAAAGAAAAATTCATATTCTAAAAAATAAAAAATAAAAAAAATAATGTCTTTGTTCTTCAATTTATCACTATCAGGTTTTTTTTCTTCAATCGTTCTCCAATTGTTCTTTAAGTTTTTTCAACTTCTTTCTCTAAGATGGTCCAAATACCTGAAACTTAAACCTTTAATGATGATTAGTGCCCAACGAAAATATATTAAAGAACACAAACACAAAACAAAAAATAAATCTCACAAAACTACACAGTTACAAAAATTTTCAGATTTGACACCTCTGCACTTAAAAAATCATTCCAGATTCAATACTTGACAAAATTAAGCAAGAAGGCTGTTTTGAAAAGCTAAGAGAATCGTCCCTTCTAAAAAACATTGAAAAAAATAAAACAGAGAACAGAACTGGTGGAAAATTGCACTTAAATCTCAGAAAACGTGCAAAATTTCAGATTTGACGATGTATACTAAAATGCAGTTTCCAATGTCATTATAAATCTAAATCAAGATTAGAAAGATGTTCCGAAAAGGTAAGACATTCAAGATTCTTGTTGAAATGACCAATATTTAAAACAATGAGGATGAAATTAGTAATAACCAGTCGAACTTCAGTAACAACAATAGAAAAATTTCAGATTATCAAAGGTTGATTAAAACTTTAATTCCCGATTCGTTTCTCAATGAAAATATGCATAAAAATATGATTCAGAAAGCTAAGAGCAGGGAATTTCAAGATAGGTAATTAACCAAAGAAAAATGAAAATAAATCTGTTCCAGAAAAATGGAATAAGCACAGCAATGTTTTTTACTTAAAATGCTTCCAAAATTAGATCTGCAACGGCGCCATGAAAAAGATTTGACTTCGTCGTTTAATTTTTCACCTTTTTACAACCTTCAACCTACAAAACAAATGAGTAAAGAGGAAGTAAGGGTTATCGAATCCAAATCTAATTTAGAACAAATAAATAGCAAAGATTATGCATATGCAAGGTTTAATATTTTTCTTTTTTTTTTAAAACAATTTTAAGAGATGATGTTGGTGAAGTGCAAAGACCCCAAATTCTATGCAACTTTGCACTCTCTCAGGAACAATATTAAATCTAACAATGCAAATAAAAAAAGCAAAAACTAAAAAAATAAGAACACAAGAGACTTACGTAGTTCGGCGAGGTGCCTACGTCCATGGGGCAGGGACGATTCAACTTCTTATTCAATATGATTAGAGTACAATAGCTTTAGCACCACAAGAGCTCTTTCATAAAACCTAGGGTTTTCTCACAACTCTCTGACACATAAACTACTTTGGGAAGCCCTATTAAATTTATAGATTCATAAGGGTTCCCACGAATTAGAAAAAGTTACACTTCGAATGGGAAACAAAAACTAAAAAATCGCAACTTTTAAAACAGGGGGTATCGATACCCTCATGAGTGGGTATCGATATTGGCACCAACTGATTTGGTCGATTCAGAAGGTATCGATACCCATAAGTGTTGGTATCGATACTTAAGGTGCCTGACTTCAAACGACAAATCCTTACAGCTGGTATCGATACCCATTGTTGAGGGTATCGATACTGGACATCCCTAATCTCTACGATGATGGTTCTTCAGCTAGTATCGATACCACCATAATGGGTATCGATACTACCTCCTACTGACTAAAATCGAGCCATTTTTCCAACAATCTCCACCTTGGCGAGATTTCAGGAACACCATCATCTTCAAGTAACTCTTCCAACGAATACCTCCAATCATGCTCCACCCTGACACGAACTCCATCCATGTCTTCAACTTATCGATGCTACCCTCAAATAGTGCCAATCACCTTTCAGTGCTTCAATCCTCCACGAGGCTCCAAAGTGCACTTTAAAAGTGCCAATCACCCAAAGGTGCTTCAAACTTTTACAATGTTAACTAAACTCAGGCAATGGCTGAATTTGTCCCTAGTTACTACCTTAGTCAACATATCAGCGGGATTATCGGCTGCCCCGATTTTTACCAACTTAACGTCGCCGTCTTCAACTACTTCCCACACAAAATGGAAATGCACACTAATGTGCTTCGTCTGTGAGTGATGAACTTGGTTTTTCGCAAGATGGATTGCACTTTGACTATCTCAATAGACATCTACTGATGGTTGGTATGAGCTTAGCTCATCTACTAAACCTTGCATCCATATTGCCTCCTTAATCCCTTCAACTACAGCCATGTACTCTGCCTCTGTTGTTGACAAAGCTATAGTTGACTGTAGAACAGACCTCCAATTAACCAGTCCACCTGCAAGTGTATAGACATATCCTGTAGTGGACCGGAATTTATCTAACTCACCTGCATAATCAGAATCCACATAACCAATGATAAGCTGACCAATTGATTCATCTCGCTTGAATATTAAGCCAACATCTACCGTACCCAGAATATACCGTAAAATCCACTTCACTGCCTGCCAGTGCTATTTTCTTGGATCATACACATACCTACGAACCACGCTGACAGCTTGTGAAATATCGGGTCTAGTGCATACCATTGCATACATTAGACTCCCAACTGCACTTGCATACGGTACCTGCTTCATATACCTTCTCTCCACTTCTGAATGTGGTGACATGCTAGCCTTGAGCTTGAAGTAAGCAGCCAAAGGTATTCCAACTAGTTTGGCCTTTTCATCCATCCCAAAACGTTGCTGGACCTTCTTCAAATACTGCTTCTGTGAGAGACAAACAGTGCTTTTTGATATGTCTCTCTGTATCTCCATCCCTAGGATTTTCCTGCCTCTTCAAGATCTTTCATCTCGAATTCTTCACTCAACTGTGTTTTCAAATGTTCAATATCTTCCTTATCCTTAGATGCGATGAGCATGTCATCAACATATAAGAGTAAGTAAATATAGGAACCATCTTGGAGCACTTTGAAATATACACACTGATATCTGCTACGTGTATATCCCTTTGCCAACATAAACTTGTCAAATTGTTTATACCATTGTCTAGGAGACTGCTTCAAACCATACAGAGATTTTTGAAGTTTACATACCCATTTTTCCTTACCAGTAACCCTAAAACCTTTAGGTTGATTCATATAGATTTCTTCTTCCAAATCACCATGCAAAAATGCCGTTTTGACATTGAGTTGTATCAGCTCGAGATTAAATTGTGCAACAAATGCTAGTAACAATCTAATAGAAGCATGTTTCACAATTAGAGAAAATGCCTCATTGTAGTTTACGCCTTCCCTCTGTTTGTAGTCTTTAGCTACCAATCTAGCCTTGAACCTTACGCCACTAGTGCCTGGAGATGCTTCTTTCTTCGTGTACACCCATTTACACCCGATTGCTTTTCGATTCTTAGGTAGTTGCACCAACTCCCAAGTGTTGTTCTTGTGAAGAGAATGAACCCCCTCACCCATAGCATTATTCCACTCTTCAACTCTTGCACTTTGAATTGCTTGTTTATAAGTGGAAGGAATGTCGTCGTCTACAATCGGTAGTGCATATGCCACCACTTCAATGTATCATTTCGGTTTCTAAAGCTCCCTTTTTGGTCTACTTGCTGCTATACTATCTGCTGGTTGAGGCACCTCTATAGGTGCCTCTTCATCTTCTTCAACTAAATCCTCACTGTTTGATGCAATAGTAGGATCTTGGTCTATTTAGACAGACTTTGCAATACCAACCGGAACCTCTACAAACTCCACCTACTTTTGACATCTCTCTTTCTGATCTACCTTTTCTGAACAACATTGTTGCCTCATCAAATGTCACATCTCTACTTACTACCACCTTCTTTGATTCAGGATACCAAAGTTTGTATCCCTTCACACCTCTTTTGAACCTTAGAAAAATTGCTTTCTTCGCTCCAGGATCCAACTTGTTTTTCTTACATGATAATAAGCAGAACAACCAAAAATACGTAAGTTATCATAATCAGAAACAGGTTTATCAGTCCATACCTTCACCAAATAGCTTGCATACGCCGCATCAGCCCAAAATTTTTTGCCCAATCCTGAGTTGGACAACATACATCGTACGTTCTCCAGTAGAGTACGATTCATACGTTCTGCTACCCTATTCTGTTGTAGAGTCTCCTTCACTGTAAAGTGAGGTTCTATACCTTCATCAGCACATATTTGCAGGAATGGATCAGACTTGTACTCACCACCATTATCTGATCGAATCGCTTTCAACTTCCTACCTATTTTTGTCTCCATCTTCTTCTTCCACTGCAGAAATATTTCCATGAATTCATCCTTGTGCTTCATGGTGTACACCCATACTCTTCTTGTAAAGTCATTAACAAAAGAGACAAAGTAGTGTTGTCCTCCTAACGATGCCTTCTTGGGAGGTTCCCAAACATCTGTGTGAACATAATCCAGGATGCCTTCGGTGGTGTGCTTTGTGGTGTTAAATTTCTTCCTGGTTTGCTTTTCCTTCACACAGTCTTCACAAAATCCCAACTTACTCGATTTTGCTCCTTTCAGTAACCCTTGCTTTATCAACAACTGCAAGGACTTCTCTCTAGCGTGTCCTAGCCTCATATTCCATAACCTTGTAGTGTCATCTACAACACTATCGGAAACTGCTGCTCCACCTGTTACTGTACTTCCCTTTAGGAAATACAGATTCTTTTGTTTCTCTCCATTCATTACCACCATTGCATTGGATAATACCTTCAAAACTCCACCCTGCATAGTGATTTTGAAACCCTTGGAATCCAGCGCATCAAATGAGATGAGATTCTTCTTCAAATTCGGTATATACCGAACATCATTCAATTCACGAACTATCCCATCATATATCTTCAATTGGATTGTTCCTATCCCTTCTGTCTTACAGGAACTGTTGTTTCCCATCAAGACTACTCCACCATCTACCTTTGTAAAATTGGAAAACCATTCCTTATTGGGACACATATGGTAAAAACATCTCGAATTCAAAATCCACTCGTCAGAATAATTAACAAGTGCAGATCTTGGTACTGAAGCAGTAAGTGAAACATTCTTCACCTCCACCATATTCAGATTGCGCAATGTTTGCATCTGAAACCATCTTGCCCTTGCCCTTGTCTTTCAACTTTGGACAATTCTTCTTCCAATGTCCCGTTTGATGATAGAAAGAACATTCATCTATTGCTGGTCTTCCCTTAGAGTTTCCTCTTGACTTGGAATGCGATTTACCAGAACCTCTCTGATTAGACCGTCCTCTTATAGTCAATGCCTCTGAAGTGACTCTCTATGAGCCAATCCATCCTTCCTTTTATATTCATAATTAATAAGTGCAGCAACTGCCTCATTAAGAGTAGTTGTTGTCTTTCCATTCATGAATGTATTGACAAAATTATCGTACGACTCTGGGAGTGAAAATAACAAAAGTAAAGCCTTATCTTCTTCCTTAAAGACCTCATCTAAATCAACCAAATCAGCAATCAACTTATTAAAAAAATTTAGATGGTCGGGTATAGACATACTTGGTTGAAAATTGAGGCGCCATAGTCGTTTCTTCTAAAACATTCGATTCTCCATGCTCTTCACAAGGAACTTCTCCTCTAATTTTTTCCAGAGATCTGTTGCTAGGGTTTCCTTCATGACATAATATTTTATGTCCTTTGTAAGACAACCTAATTGTGCCGCAAGCCAAACAGTTCAATTTCTTCCATTCTTTTGTCTTCCATACCTGCCGGCATTGCTCCCAATGTGATTTCTAAATCTTGTTGATTTAGAACATCTCGAACTTCACACCGCCACATGCCAAAGTTATTCGATCCATCGAACTTCTCAATTTCAAACTTTGTGCTCCCTATTAATCTTCTCCTTCAAGTTAGATTTAATCTTCAAATAGTCTAAATTACCCGGACGTGGTAACCCAAAGCTCTGATACCAGTTTGAAGTGCAAAAACCCCAAATTCTATGCAACTTTGCACTCTCCCAGGAACAATATTAAATCTAACTGAAAGTCTAAATTCGCCCTACGGTTAATGAATTTTAACCGTATGTCAATGTGACTATGGTTAAGGATCACACAATCACCTAATTAAAAATTACTAAGGTGATAAGAGTACAACAAAAATCTCTAACAGGAGTATTGACTTATTCGATTCTTAATATGCGGAATTAA
>MVGT01003206.1:41788-92888 GCA_002174775.1 Macleaya cordata | reverse complement strand
AGCCATGGCTTCAATCCCATTGGTGAAATAATCAGTTCCTACTAGCATATACTGACTACCTCCAGGTGCCTTTTTTTTAAAACCGAACATGATTACAACAGTTAATTATTTTAGAAAGTATGTAAGTTGAAAAATAACATTAAAAAATAAATTATCAAGTTACCTTAACAAACGGTCCTACGATATCTAGTCCCCATTGGACAAATGGCCAAGGACTTAAGATATTTTGAAGCTCAAATGCAGGTGCATGTATTTACTTTGCATGCATGTAACCAACTCAGTTAAAAATAGGTAGGAATATAAAAAAGTTAGAAAGAAAATAAAGGACGTCAAACCTGTCATCTTGTTTTATACCTCTAACAACGATCACAATTGGTTACCACTTTATCAGAAGCAGCTTGCATAAAAAGCCAAAAATAACCTTGAGTACGAGCCTGTTGAGCCAGTGTCCGTCTTCCTTCCACATTCTCCTTCATGTATCTCCTTAAGGAGAATAACTTCTTCCTCTGTGACACATTTTAGTAAAGGACCAAGATATGATTTTTTGTACAGCTCATCATCCAACAGGACGTAATTCAGTGACTTGATCCATAACTTCCGTGCCTCCTTTTTATCTTCTGGTTATAGTCAATCTTTTAAATAACTGTAAATAGGATACATCCAGCTATTAATAACATCTTTCCAGATGGTGCATATGTAACCAAGTTCTTGCAGTGCAGATTCTTGGTGAAGCAACATACGGTAAGGCATCTGTATGTTGATTCCTATTACGAGGAATTCATTTCACAAATACTTTATTGAATTGCTGTATCAATTCTGTTGCCTTTTTTAAGTACTGAACCATCCTGTCATCCCGTGCCTCAAAAGTTAGGAAGTCCTCTTGGTTCTAGGTCTTTAGTGTTTGACACGTGTTGCATTGGGATTGGCTAGTGCTAGGTTTCAATTTATTTATGTTTGTTAGAAAATTTGATTTTTAAAAAGATTAGTGGACCCCACTTTAATAAAACAAAATTAGACCTTTTTTCTTTGTTTTTATTTTTTTAAAAAAAAGAAAAAAAGAAAATACGAAACCGCACACCGGGTGTGCGGTTTGGTCCTTGCCCGTTCTTCACCCACTTTTATGGGTGGGTCATGTTCACCTACACGTGACCTACGCGTTTTGTTTTCTATTTTAGCCAAATTTGCAAACAAGTCCCTATTTTGTCTTTTTCTAAAATTATTTCTCAGCCCTTGCTTTTTAAAAAAACCCCCTCCCAGATCTTATCTATCCACATCAGATAGGTTATTTCTAGCCACATATTTTGAGAGGATAAGAAGGAATCTTGGGTTTTTATTACCAACTAGGACACTTGTCCAATTTTGGGTGGAAGCTTGAGACTAACCAATCACAGTGACACATGTGTCCCATTAGAGTTCTATATATAGTAATGGGTAGAGAAATTGAGGGATTCTTCTCTTTTCCTATTTTGGAGATTCTACCTCTCTTCTTTGGGGGTTCTTCTTTCTTTTTGAGGCTCTCTATTTTTAGGGTTTTAGTTCTCTGAGATTCCTTTTTCTTGGGAGAAGAAAAGTTTAATTAGGGTTTTGGTAGAGAGAGAAGTTAGTGAAAGAGAGGGGAAGGTGAGAGAAAATACTTCTTCTTCTTAGTTCTTGGAATTTCTTTCCATTTTGGTGAAAGTAGTTGTTTAGGGTTCTTTTTGTTTGAGTTTTTCATTTCCATTTTTGGGGAAAGGAAGGATTAGCAGAGAATTCCAGGAGAAAATAAGAAGGAAAGAAAACATCAAATCTCTTTCATTCTCTCCCTTACATCACAAGTGATGTCATAGGTTAGAGATTCTTTAATTTTGGTTCTCATTTGTTGGAGAAGACAAAGAAATTTGAGTTAAAGAAGAAATCTCTACAATCTACTCTAACCAAGGGGATCTCTCATACATTGAATCTTGGGATCTATGCTTGCTAAGTAAAGTCTCTACACCTCCTTTTGAATTTTATGTTTAATATATGTAAAGTGTGAGATAATACATCTAGTGATGTATGGGATGATGTAGGGATTGATGTATGTGTTAGTATATGATGATGTATAACATGGTGATGAAATCATGATGTAATGAAGAATTTAATGCCAAAGTGAAATTCATGCATAGTTTTGATGATAAATGGGTGTAAATTCTAATTTGATGTCTATGTTATGTTATTTAGCATGAAATGCATGGATGCAGATTTTTATATGAGATGTTATTTTTACATGCATGTATGTATATGATGGACCATGCTAAATGGATGTAAATATTGGCTTTAAAGGCTTTTATAATGAATGCTCCATAACCATGATATGTGAATGATATGGATGAAATATGTGATGATATGGACTCTTTTGATTTCACATGAAGTATGGTATGTTTATTTTTTTTTAATTTTTTTTATATGAGAGTAAATATTATCATGTTCTCATATACATAATATGTTATGAGCATATCATTATTGATAATATCATGTGGATGAGTTTTTCTCCATGCCTTTGTTTGCTTGTCACATAAAAAAGAGAGCCAACAAGGCTTTAATTTGTGTTGATTCCATGTTATCTATCTTGATCGTCATGTCATTTAACTCAATTATGGCCAAATGCATATTATGAACGGTTTGGATCATTTAAATTCATCTTAGATTTAAAGATTGTAGCTATTTTTGCTCTCTTTTTATTAATGCATAAATATATGATTTAGATCCATATCTTTGAGAAAGAGGTCTCCATGATGTGTGTTTTGCCATAATGAGGTGGTGCATGCTTGATTATCATGAAAGTAAGTTTTTGGTCTCTCATCAAAGAGAGCAGGAAGTGTCGGTTTTAATGTTAGAAAGTGAGCATTTGCCTTGATCTTCTTATTAATCTCATGCCTTTTGACATGTTGAACATATTAGACGGTGTGGATCGTCGAATTTGGTTTAAGAATTAAGTGTGAGGCCTTAATTGGCTCTCTTTTTCTCATATGTTTAATCTCATGCACCTTATGCTTGAAATTCATGTTTATGATGTCATAATGATAAGGCTCGATATGATTGATGTACTTACACTACATTTTGTGTTTAAAGCTTTAACATCGTGTGCGCGGAGGCAGGTTACTTCAGTTTACTTGTTTATTAATTTCAAGTAGTTAGTAACCTTGTTTTTCATGTTTTAACTGCTTTGATAGCTTTAGGTTGAAATCGAATAAACTTTGCAATAAGCTACCTTCAGGCTTTCGGGCCCGTTCTCTTGTGGTGGGCCCAATGGGCCTATCCCTCGTTTGGGCCTTAGGGCCCATCTCTCCTCTTTTGTAGGCCTTAGTGCCTACGCTCTTCCTTTTGGGCTCAAAGCCCTTCCTATGGATGTGGGTCCAAAGGCCCACCCCTTGTGTTGGACCCATCACTCCAACTCTTTCTTGCGGGCACATAGCCCATTTCATCTTTCAGGCCGTAAGGGCCTTATACTTTCACTTGGATCTAAGGATCCATGTCTTTTTCTATCAAACCTAAGGATTCGATAGATCGCCAAACCCTAAAAACAAATAATAATAGAGTTTAAGGTCTCTAGTTTATTTCCCCTCTAGGGTTAGGGTTTGGTGCTTTAGATTCCTAGGTTGCATTAGCCTAAGGTTTCGTATTATTTTCGAGAGTACTTAGGGTTTCACATGAGCTGAAATTCCTATTTTACTCTCACCATTGTTTTAAATGTTTTGAAGTTTTGAAAGAAAATATTTTTCAAAATTCATCTCATTTAGCTTAGGGTTTCACGCATATAGGGTCAAGATTCATCTCATTTAGCTTAGGGTTTCACACATCGCGTCCTATCGATGTTCTTTTTCTTCCCGGGCACACGTGCTTGGTGGGATCCCTTTTTCCGGGGCATATCCTATTTTGGATGTGATCCCATCGTGAGATTCACACCTAAGGGTGTTATGAGTCTATCTTTTTCTTCTGGGCACGTGTCCAGATCACGTGATCCCTCTTGAGGTTCACATCCACAGATGCTATGAACTCTTTCATCTTTTGGGCATATCCTATGTTGGATGTGATCCCGTTGTGAGATTCACACCTAAGGGTGTTATGAATCTGCTTTCTCTTTGGGCACGTCTCGTGTTAGACGTGATCCCTCTCCGGGCATGTGTCCTGATCATGTGACCCTTCTTGAGGTTCACATCTGTGGATGCTATGAACCCTTTTCTTTGGGCATGCGAGCATCGCGCATGATCCTTCTCGGACACGTTTTATATTGAACGTGATCCCTATTTTATTCGGACACGTGTATACAACACATGATTCCATTTCGGCATATGTCTAAGGACATATTCGCCCCTTTTGTGAGAATCGCATTCAAGGACGTGACTTCTCTGTTTTGGCGACACACGTATACAACGTGTGAATTGCCTGAGTTTCGTGTTCAAGGACATGACTCTCTCTTCGGCGCGCGTGGCATACTGCACGTGATCGCTTCAGTGTATGGTGTATACAGTACCATGTCACATGCTTGAGTGTACGTGTACATATTACACGTATCACACCCTTTGTTCGTGCGTGGATATAGAGCACATCCGCGTCACCTTACTTTTTGCACACGGGCCTACTGATGGCGCATGTCGCTTTCTTTTGCTGCATTTAACCAGATGAATGTATGCATTTTTTTCGCTCCAAAACTGCCTATACTGACACGTAGATTTAGGGGGGCTTATTCTTTATTCATTTATTTATTTATTTAGTGCAGTTGTTGTTTATATATAACATTGTTTAGTTTTAATCATTTATCCCCTAAAAAGCTTTGAATCGCGAAGTAGCAGCCGTCCTTACGGACGGGCGGTTGTTGGGTGCCTAACACCTTCCCAATCCGTACCTTGATCCCCTTATCCATTTCTCTGACCGTAGACCTTTATTTGGATTATCACCATGGTTTTTCCTGGAAAACTAGTTTTAGGGTGATTTTCTAAAATCTTGGGTCCTGATTCCCATAAATCAGGTGGCGACTCCATACCCCTATCACTTTCATTCACCTCTGTGTGGGTGAATCCTATTACGCGTTTCCCACGTGTTTATTCTTTCTCTTCCTCAGAGGTGGAGAGAGTGAGTGCGCTGGGAGGTGTTGGATTCCGGCTCCACAGTCTGGCGACTCCACTAGGGATTATAGGGATCAGACTCGAAAAGCAATTAAAGATTTTTTGGGAATAAATAATTATTCACTTCTCGGGCTTGCAGACACACACTGCACTCACCCATTCATTTGCATTTGCATTTCATATTCTTTGTAATCCTATAGGAAATAAAACCTGTGGTTGCGGTAGGTCTGCGGTAGGTCTCGTCCCGACTGGGTGGTCATATGGGAATAACGACCGAAACTCCACACCCTCTGCCTTGTACTAACGACCAGTCTTCGGACTGCGAGGTATATCTTGCCGAGGTAACCCAAGCCTTTACCCCAAATACAGAGTCTAGTTGAGCCCAGCATGCATATAGTGGCGATAGATATATCCCTAGGAGTAACCCAAAGATTTGCATTCATGCCGCACAATTTCCAAGGCATAATCATAGTAGAGATTTTTGTGTTACTAATCTCGCTGCTCAATGTGCATATCTTGCTAGGTGCTAGGTATTTGCGGCAATCGGCCGGGAACTAAAGTAGAGATTATAGGGTCAGAGGAATTAGACTAAGCAGACTGCAGTGGTCGGTTATATCAGTGGCCTGGGGTACAGTTCATGAAAAGAAATTGGTACATAAGCTATCAGTTAGAGTGGTTTACTTCACAGAGAGCGAGCCAACAGGCTGACAGAGTTTGGGTTAGACCGACAAAACGGTTGGTGAGAACTACACCAGAGATGGCAGACGACCCCACCGGCACAGGGGCCTCTGGGGCTACAACAACTCAGACAATTTATGAAATGATCAGGGCTAGCCTCACCTGGGTTTTGAGGGAGGATCTGAACACCCTCTTGGAGAAAATCGTAACTGAGAAATTAGCATCCTAAAGTCCTTCATCTGAGAAGACTGCCACGCCTTCAGAGGTAAAGAATATGAATGAGGGGCCGTGTTCCACCCCGGAGCAAAGAAGGGCAGAAAAATGGAAAGCTCTAATGCCAGAATCTCCAAGGGCGACTCCCATTTTTACGGTCAATGGTTCATCTCAAAGACCTCAAGATGAGTCACCACAGGGCAACTCGGCTCAGCGCCATTCAACTAGTCACGAGAAGGAGCAGTATAACGAATGGCAACGAGAATATGAAAAGAAGCCAGATACGTTATATGAAGAAGTGATCAAAAGGCTCCAGCGACTAGAAGGATTTACGATCTATGATGTCAATTCTTGGTACTAGTCACCTGAGGAGCAGTTGCCACCGAAATTCAAATACCCTGAGATGACCAAATATGGTGGATCAGGACTGCCAAAAGCTCATATTGTGATGTACATTGGATGCATGAAGCCCATGGGGGTTAGCGACAACATGCTTGCCCATTTGTTTCAAAGGAGCTTAGTTGGGAATGCTCTAGAGTGGTTTGTGGAATTAGACCGATCAACGTATCCTACGTGGCCAATGCAAGACGATGCCTTCATCAAGCATTTCTGTTATAGCAGGGACACCAGAGTCACCCGGAGACAGTTGGAAGCAATGCAGCAGGGGCCGAACGAATCCTTCACCGATTATATTGCAAGATGGAGGAGGAAAGTTCGAGAAATGATCGATCGTCCCAGTGAAGAGGAACTGATAGCGATCATTCAGATGAAAGTAATGAGCGTGGTAACCAAGACTCGGTTGAATAAATTCATCGAGGCTGGGACACAGGTAGAGGACTCTCTAAAAAATGAGACCTCCGTTGAACCAAAAGGGAAGAAAGTAGGGAAAGAACATTTGAATTACATATCTAATGGGTAAGGCCAGCATCAACCCTTTCAAGTGCAACCTAATCAGCCTGAACAGAATAATCAGCAGAATCAGCGTCCACAAGCCTATCAAACCAATCAGGGAAACCCACAAGGAAATCAAGGAAACGGGAGAAACAGGCCAAAAAGAGAGTTTTCCAAGCTGAATCACCCGATGAGTATGCTTCTCGCAGGATTACTTGATGCTGGTTTAGTGACCCACAAGCCACCAGTGAAAGCACCAAAGACTCCGCAAGCCTGGTATAACCCAGATTAGTACTGCAGTTTTCATCAGAGCCCGGGCCATTTAACTGATAATTGTTGGGCATTAAATCACGAAATCCAAAATTTGTTGGATAGTGGGAAGATTTCTATGGAGGGAGTACAGGCTCCCAGGAAACCTAACATCAATACAAACCCATTGCCAAATCACCAAATAGAGGGACAGAAAAGTGTGAACTATGTCGGGACAAAGGAGCCTGTAGACCCCACGAAGCTGATCCGAAGAAGAGAAACCACAGAAGTCGCAATAGTTTACAGTGCCCAGCCTGACATATCAAGTGAGTACCAGCTTGGAAAATCTAGCCAAAGACCTCTCACTCTTAGTGAGCTTGCGGCTAAGGGCAAAAAGCTAGAATTGGAAAGGCAGTGGCCAATCCAAACTAAGGAATGATGCAAGAGCAAGAAAGAGAGTAGGAAAACCCAGTCCCTGAAACTAATCCAGTCATGAAAGAACAACCGAAGAAGACTCATTTGTTCACGATTAATCAGAGGACCCTTGTTGGGTTTAAGATAATGCAGAAAGAGAGGACCTTCAGAATAGAAGATTTGTTGAAACCTCCAATTGATCTGAAAGAAAGTCTTATCCCGAAAACCTAAGGCCATGCTTGGGCGGATCCCTTCAAGACGAATAGTGAATCAGTTGAAGATTGTCAAGAAGTCTAGCACCAGACAAGGGCAGGAAGATTTTCAAGCCAGTCCGGCGGCAACCGCTTGGGGACTACTTTTTCAGATACCTTCAGTGAAACCTAGAAAGGAAAAGGATAAGTTAGTAGTAGATCATCTCCGGAGAACAAAGGCTAACGTGTCAGTTTGGGGTTTGCTCGAAGCTTCTAGTAAACATAGGGAAGCACTCTTGTCTGCACTTAACGCCATACAGGTCTACACAAGGATAACCCCAAAAGAACTAGTTGCCACTGTGGCCCAAGTCCGAGGAATTCCAGCGATATCGTTTTCGGATGAGGATTTGCCAATAGAAGGGGCAAGTCACAATCGAGCGTTGAACATCACAATTGGTTGGAATCATTTTATTATCCCGCTAGTATTGGTAGACAATGGTTCAGGGGTAAACATTTGCGCACTAAAGATTACTAGAATTATGGGTCTGAAGGATGAAGATATGACATTCTAAGAAGGAACCACTCGGACCGTAAAAGGATTTGATAATGAGAAAAAGACAGTAACCGGTGAGTTTACAACCACAATTCAAACAGGATGGGTATGGACAGAAGTTCACTTTCTGGTCATGGATAAGGTTATAGCGTCCACTGTACACCAAAGGGTAAAATTCCCACACAAAGGGAAAATTGTCGTAATCTTCGGTGATGTTGATGAAGCCCAAGAAATGGCCAACCACAAGGGAAAGAATGTCGTACCAGTAATTGAGCCGGTCGGAACCTTGTGTAACCGAAGAAGCAATCAATGTCTTATAGGCAAGGCCAATGATCAGAGAAAAGATTCCCAGTCCCTTTGAATATAGAAATCGAAGAGTAGCTTACCTTCTACGGAAACACACGTTCTTTCTAGGAATGGGCTTAGGGAGATGTCATCAAGGAATCACTCAGCCATTAGGAAGCCGAGCAATGGCACCTGAGGGTACATTTGGTTTAGGCTACCGCCCGACAAAAGAAGAAATCCATCAGAATAGGATTGAGAAAGGAAAGAAAGCACAAGCAAGAAATAGAGGTGAACCGTGTGTCTCACCATCTATTGATTGGTCAAAACAACCCAGATACTCGGAGTGGTTCGTAAAGAAAGACCATTGTACGATCGTACCTACCCTCTTCAAGAAGTTGAGTGTCCTCCAAAAAGAGGTTATGATAAAAATGGCAGAAGAGGTTGAAGCTCCAGATGATACTTTGCTAACATGAATCAGTCTGTTGTATTCAGAAGCTGGCTCGGAACAAGAAGCCGTCCCAAGTATCAACATGATCTCCGATGAATCAGAACTGGATGATATGGCTACTTCAAGACAGAGACGGATGACTGCGGAAGAATGCATAGCATCAAAAACCCAATGGGCAAACGCATCAGAATACCGCACAACATTTTTTCATCCAAAGAAGCAAAGAAGTGAGGTCGAATACCCAGGGCATCCTACCTCCATCCAAAAAAGGATGACGGCAGCACAGTACCGATAAGCTTTCTAATTTGCCAGAAAGAAAAAGATTACATCAATATTGGAAACAAACACTAGACGTATGTCTGCTGATGCATATCGTCTATCGCTTAGGCAAGCCCATATGTCAGTGACCCCAGACATGGAGGCAGAGATGGTAAGAAATACAGCTGAGCAGTACCGGGTGGCACACAGACTTGCGAGTAATCCGGGAGTGAGAGCACCCTCTGAAAGTATAAGAGCCCAAAGGGATGACAACCAAGAGAGGTCAGAGGGATAGTCCAATGAAAGCCTCACAGGTATGCAGTGGGTCAACATAGTCTCAGAAGAGACAAACCTTCAACCTCATCTCTTTATTCGTTCAGTTTATAATGATGATATTGGCAGTACTAATCATTTTGCAGGAGAGCTCACTGGTGTCGTAGCAACAAGCACCCAAAAAAAATAACCGGAGTCAAGCCGGAGGAGGGGCACCCTCGTCTGAGGAGGGAGATTCTTGGGCCCCAACTAATTTTTTCACGGCTTTAAGTTTTCCTTTATTTTCAAAAAACCAAAAAATTTAAATTTTTTTTAAAATCATTAAAAAATTTGAAAAACCAAAAAACCAAAAAGATGTTTTGTACATAAATAAAAATGATTTTGGAGAAGCAGTTCTGGACTTTGAAATTGGTAATGAACATAAACATGAGTCCGAAGATGACGACTGGGTCACTATTCAGGAAGAAGTGCCTAAGGAGATCTGGGAGTTGCTTGATCGGTACCAACTTATCTCCATCGACTGAAGAAGACCCCAAATTGATTAACCTAAATTCTGAAGACCAACCTCAGCTGGTGAAGATCGGTGCCAACTTATCTCCAGATGAGAGGGAGGCACTGGTTATGTTGCTAGAGGAGTATAAAATATCTTTGCTTGGTCATATGAGGACATTCCAGGGTTAGATACTGAAATGGTGGTACACAGGCTACCAACTTACCTTGAGGTCAAACCAGTTAAGCAGAAGCTCAGAAGATTGAGACCAGAATGGACGATGAAGATCAAATAAGAGATTTCCAAGCAACTAGATGCAAAATTTCTGGTTCCAATTACGTACACTGACTGGTTGGCAAATATAGTGCCGGTACCCAAGAAAGATGGAAAGGTTCGGATGTGCATTGATTACCGAAATCTCAACAAGGCGAGTCCGAAAGATGACTTCCCATTGCCTCATATTGATATATTGGTCGACAATTCTGCTGGACATGGTTTGTTGTCTTTTCTGGACGGGTTCTCTGGATAAAATCAGATTAGAATGGCAGAGGAGGATATGGACAAAACGTCATTCATCACACCTTGGGGAATCTACTGTTACAGAGTGATGCCATTAGGACTTAAAAATGCTGGAGCTACTTACCAGAGGGTGATGACCACTCTCTTCCACGACATGATCCACAAGGAGTTAGAAGTTTATGTGGATGGCATGATTGCCAAATCAGAAAGAAGAGAAGATCACATCAAAGACTTGACCAAGCTCTTTAAGCGTCTGAGAAAGTTTAAACTATGGCTCAACCCTAGCAAATGCGTGTTCGGAGTAAAATCAAGAAAATTATTGGGGTTCATCGTCAGTCACAGAGGGATTGAGGTATATCCAACCAAAGTAAAAGCTATTATGGATATATCTCCGCCTCGAAATGAGAAAGAGATTCGTGGGTTTCTAGGAAGGATCTAGTACATTAGTAGATTCATAGCTCAACTCACGCCTATCTGTGAGTCCATCTTCAAACTGTTGAGAAAAGATGTTCCTAAGATTTGGAATGAGGATTGTCAGAAAGCATTTGACAGAATCAAAGAATATCTGCTAAGCCCTCCAGTACTGGTCCCACCTATTCCGGGGAAACCATTGATTTTATATATCTCTGTGACTGACAATTCAGTGGGAGCTGCTTTAGGGCAATATTATGAGGACAGTGGTAAAGAAAGAGTCATTTACTACATTAGCAAGACTCTATCCGAGTATGAAACTAGATACACACCTTTAGAGAAGACTTACTTTGTATTGGTATGGGCCGCGAAAAGGCTCAGACATTACATGCTATCACATTCAATACAG
This sequence comes from Macleaya cordata, assembly GCA_002174775.1. Classification (NCBI taxonomy): domain Eukaryota; kingdom Viridiplantae; phylum Streptophyta; class Magnoliopsida; order Ranunculales; family Papaveraceae; genus Macleaya; species Macleaya cordata. The sequence goes on along the minus strand of MVGT01003206.1, from coordinate 81,522 downwards.
TTGCTCTCACGAATGGACCCCATCAAATATCTGTTTAAGAAGCCAGCATTATCAGGGAGAACAGCTAGATGGTAGCTACTTTTATCAGAATTTGACATAACCTATGTCACACAAAAATCCATAAAAGGGAGGGCAATAGCTGATCATCTTGCAGCCCATCCACTCCCGGATAGAATGACAGTAATAACAGAATCCCCTAATGAGTATATTCTATCTACAGAACCAGAAGAAGCAGAAGAAGATATCCCCTGAAAATGTACTTCGACGGAGCCCATAACAAGATAGGCAGAGGGATAGGAGTAATGTTAGTATCGCCTGATGGAGTCAGAACGCCTATTGCAATCAGATTAGGATTTCCTTGCACAAACAACATAGCAGAGTATGAGGCTTGCATTTCAGGTTTGAAGGCAGCCCTTGCCCTATCAATCAAAAGATTAATGGTTTACGGAGATTTTCTCCTAATCATTAAGCAAGTTCAGGGTGAGTGGAAGTTGAAGAACGAATAGTTGGTTCCCTTTCATGAATATCTCTTGAAATTGGTCGACGAGTTCGATGAAGTCGAATTCCATCATGTGTTCAGGAACAAAAACTACCGTGCGAATGCTTTCGCAGTGTTATCATCCTAGCTAACTATCTCGGAAGGAGCTACAGTTTGACCAATTGAGGTAATCTAGAGAGATGAATCCGCATACTGCTACCAAGTGCAAGAGTTCGAAGGAGAAGAGCCCAGTGAGCCATGTTATGCTGAGATCAAGAGGTTTTTAGAAACACAGGAGTATCTAGAAGGCGCAACTAAGAGAAACCGACGGTTCATTAGGTCATGGGCCTCAGGGTTTGCTTTATGTGGAGGTCATATATTCAAAAGATCCTTTGATAATACACTTCTGAGATGTGTGGACAAAGATGAAGCATTGAATATTCTAAAAAAAGTCCATGCAGGAATATGTGGACCGCAAATGAGTAGACGAATGTTGGCTAAGAAGATCCGCAGGTATGGGTACTACTGGCGGACAATGGATACTGACTGCGAAAAGTTTGTCAGAAAATGTCATGAATGTCAAATACACAGAGATCTTATCCATGTTCCCTCAACAGAACTAAATTATCTGGCATCCCCTTGGCCTTTTTCCATATGGGGAATCGATGTGATAGGCAAGATACACCCATCTTCATCAAATGGACATAACCACATTATTGTGGCTATCGATTACTTTACTAAATGGGTGGAAGTGATCTCATGTAAGAGCGTCAAGTCTGCCTCACTGCAAGGTTCATCCAGAATCAGATCATTTGTAGATATGGGGTGCCATATGATGTTATCTCTGATAACGGTCTGAATTTCATTGGATCGGAGGTACGCAACTTGTTTGATAAGTACAGGATCCAGTACCACAACTCGTCGCCCCACAGGCCGCAGACTAATGGAGCAGTGGAAGCTGCCAACAAGACGTTAGTCAGGATCCTAAAGAAGAGGATTGTGACATATAAGGACTGGAGTGACAAGTTGCCTTATGCATTATGGGCTTACCGCACGTCCATTCGGACGCCAACAGGAGTAACACCATTTTCTCTTGTGTTTGGAATGAAGGCCGTACTCCCGATCGAAATTGAAATCCCGACTCTCAGAGTTCTGAAGGAAGGAACCGAAGATGAAGCTGATTGGATTCAGTCCAGGGTAGATGCTTTAAACTGCATTGATGAGAAGAGAATAGATGTAGCATGTCACGCACAGGCTTACCAACAGAGGATATCTCGTAGCTTCAACAAGAAAGTCCGGCCAAGGAATTTGAACGTAGGGGATCTTGTGCTTAAAGAAATCAGGCCCGTGGATCATTCTGACGCAAGGGGCAAGTTAAAGCCAAACTGGGAAGGTCCCTATATCATTAAGAACATCTTCCCAGGGATAGCAGTCCAATTGACAGACCTCGACGGGATAAATCACTAGAGGCCTACAAATGCAAACCAACTCAAGAAGTACTATGCTTGAGGTAGCTGCTCAACTCTTAGACTAGGGGCAAGTGAAGCCGACAGAGGTATAAAAATGAGGCATTTCTTTGGCCGATATCTAAAACCCAGAAAAAGCCTAGTTGAAACTTTATTTCCGCTAAAAACGAGTTTTGAGCCTGAAACCTTTTCTTGTACATAGAAAATAACCCCCTCTCCAAACCTGAGAGTTTATCTTCCTTCTTGTACATATATTTCCGCCTAAGGGGCAACCAATATCAAAAATCCAAAAAAATCAAATACCCAAAAAACCCCAAAAAAATCAAATATTCCAAAAATCCCAAAAAATTCAAATACTCAAAATCCCAAAAAAAATTGAATATTCCAAAAGATCTAAAAAAAAAATTGAAAATCCAAAAATCCAAAAAAATAGAAAAACCCATAAATTAAAAGCAATAAAATGTCGAATGAGCCCTAAGTTAAGCAAGGGGCAATAATAAAGGGAGGGGGAACCCTAAAAAGTCAGACTCATCAATTATTTAAGCCTTTATTCCTTCTTTCTAGCCAACCTAAGCCACGCTACAACCTAAAAGACTCAAGGACCCTGTGAGCGACACGAGTTTTTTGGTCGAGGAGAAAGGTGGTGTACTTCCAAAAAATGAAGAAGGTAAAAAATTCAAGAATAGAAATCGCAGTCTGAAGAATAAAGATTTAAGAAAATTTGATCCGCATTTGTGAGCTTTGAAGTGCAAAGTCCTCAGTGTCAGAGGACTGATCGGCGAACACAACTAAGGGAGTAAGCTACGACAAGGGTAAGCCCCTGAGCAGTATCTGCCCCAGAAAAGAAAGAGGCTCTTCAACAGTAATGACGTCCGTGGCAAGCTCAAAATCTCTAGATGAGTTAGTATTCATCCGATCCAACGAGTGAAGTCAGAAAGATAGAAGGTGAAGCGAGACGAGGTCAACCCAAGGAAATGACAACCTATCGGCGTGACCCTGGCTATTTGGACAAATATTCATGAGCATATCCAAGCTAAGGGGTTTAACTGCTCTCCGCTTCTACACTCTTCAAAAAAAGAAAGAGAAAAATGTTTTCGAAAAGCATTTAAAAAAAAACACTTTTTTTGTTTTCAAATCCTTGCCCAACGGAGATCCTATGAAGATAAATTTAAGATGCTAGGGGCATGCCTTGCATGACCCCGTTTTAGGCATCTGAGGAAAAATCTCCAAAAGGCAAGCGAAGTTTTAAAGTGCTTTTTTTCGTATTCCGCCGGCTTTCGGAAAGGTTTTCAAAACAAAAGTAGGTTTTATTTTTAAAAAAACCTTGCCTAATGGAGATCCTATGAGGATAAACTTAGGATGCTAGGGGCATGCCTTACATGACCCTGGTTTAGGCATCTGAGGAAAAATCTCCAAAGGACAAGTGTGGTTCATAAACTACCTTTTTATCGGTTTTTGAAAAGGTTTTTAAAACAAAAGTAGGTATTGTTTTCAAAAACTTTGCCCAGCGAAGATCCTATGAGGATAAATTTAGGATGCTAGGGGTATGCCGTGCATGACCCTGGTTTAGGCATCTGAGGAAAAAATCTCCAAAAGGCGAGTGAGGTTTACAAAGTACCTTTTCCTGTTTCATCGTTTTTCTCGAAAACGATTTTTAAAATAAAATAAGTTTTGTTTTCAGAAAGTTTGTCCGGCGGGAGGCCTGTGAAGATAAATCTAGGATGCTAAGGGCATGCATTGCATGGCTTTGGTTTAGGCGTCTGAGGCAAAGTCCCAAAAGATAAATGCATATTCATAACAAACTTAAAAGTCAACATAAGGAGTTGATATCATAACAACAATAAAAAAGAAAAAGCTAGGAATAAGCGTAGTATATCACAAGGTTAGTCCGGTGGTGGGGAAAAAGGAATCTCAACCTTCAGCCACGGCACCCAGTCTGACGTCTCCTCTGGTCTTCTGTAGAATCAGAGCTAGTGGAGCCAATAGAAGCTGATTAGCGTGAGTCAGAGTCGTCTCCTATCTGAAAATGAGCAAGCTCTCCCTGAATATGAATGAGTTCAGAACTCACATGGTTCATCTCACCCTGCAACTGATTGTACCTAGACTGCCAGAGCTCTACCCCGCTTCGGTAACAGTTTGCTTCGAACTGGTAATGATTGGCCTCGCGTCGGAAAGCATTAGCCTCTTGCTCATAGCGTGTCGACTCTTCGATCATAGCTACAAGCTGCCTCTGCAAGCCATCGACCCGTTGCACCCAACCGGAGCAGAAATCCCGCACAGTCTGCAAAACAGCAGGTTACATTTGCAAAAGGAAAATACTAGAATATCAAGACCTAGAAGCAAGGAAACTTACTGGTGGAAAGTTCGGATGAAGGGGAAGTCCAGGAACGCCGAACTCCAGTTGAGGAATGGGAATCCTACGGGGCACCAGATCATTCGGCAAAGGTACTAAAACTTCCCAGGGTGGAAGCTCTCTAGGGTCGAAGACTGAGCTGTTGAAATTTGATGTCCCAGCCTCTCTAGTAAAAGTGGGAGGAGCAATAGCTTGTGCACCCTATAAAGAAGTCATCAGGGTTAGTCCTCAAAATAAGGAGTGAAGGAAAGTGTAGTAAATAATGAACTTGCCGAAAGACGCTGCAGCTTCTGAGGACCAATGATCGTCAGACCGGCACACTCATAAGCAGGTGGCAATAGATAACTCAGAGAAGTCCTGCTCCAATAGGCGAAATAATCTGTGAGAGTTCTACAGTGTCACACCAGGAAGTAGGTTGGTCGGCAACGATATCATCCATCTCAACAGTTAAGCTCCTTGAATGGCAGCAGGGCTTAGGTGGGGGAAGTCTTCACACGAATAGAGGATAACCAACTTGAGAGGCACACCGATCCCCTAAATACCATGCGCAGAAGTTCGGCCCTCGGAGCAGGAAGCGCGATGTAGTGAGCGCGTAGGGCTTCATTAAGAATGTCAGGATTGGAAGGCTACAAGGCTCCCCATGCATCCCAGCGAATCTGCAAAATAGAAAATGACATGAGTTGCATACAATCAAGGAAAAAGGATTGGTTCAACTGGATACGCACCGTTTCTCTCGTAGCGGACTCCAGGGTATTTCGAAATAATACCAGCTTGTGAGAAACCCACCCATGCTGTGATACAATCTTAGGCGCGTCTTACCAACGGGCCATCCGCGGGAATGGGTGATCTTCATTGGTAGAAGCTAAGGCAGGAGCCTTGGAGGTGAAGTATTCATAATACCAAACCTGTAGATGCAGAAATGAAACATTGCCAAGAGAGAGCAACGGATTTGAAAAGCATACTAAGCAGGGGAAGGGCTGAACTTACCGAGAGGACGGGCCAAATCCCACAGACTGAATTAAACTCAGAAAGGGACGCGCGCCCCATGTGAATGTACAAGTATGACATGATGGCCCCTCCCCAATCGTATTTGTTAAGCCGTGCCAATTCCTCAAGAACCGTAAGTAACCTATGCGGAACCTCGAATTGGTGGTACTGAAAAACACACTGCCTATCACGAAGAATATGAAAGCTCGAGCGATGCAATCAAGCTCGATATCCGTGTCGTCTAAATCAGATCCATTGAAGTAGGCATATAGTCGGCATAGATCTAAGGAATATGCATCACCCCAGATAGATGGGTGATAATGTCTCCCCAGAAGACGCTCCAAGTCCTCGTGGCAATAAGTGGACGTCCAAGGAAGAGTGTCTCCGTGTTCGACTCGTATTCCCATAATTATGACAAAATCTAGAGGAGTCAGTCCTAATTCACCATCAGGGAGGTGGAAAGTGTTGGTATCATCCCACCAACGCTCTAATAGGGCAAGCACAGCTTGTTTGTCATGATGCTTGCAGAGGGAATCCAAAAAATCGGCGAACCTAGCAAGTTGCACGTAGGCATATATCTGAGGGAATTCCTTTATGATCGCCCACCAACTGAGGAGGTCCTTTATACAACCTCTAAAGTGGAAAGAGTTGTGTGTGTAAAGCTGAAAATGGGCGGTGTAAGCAAACCGATGGCAATTATTTTAGGTTGAGCAGGTTGAATAAATATTCATGATTCAAGGTTCAAACATGCAAAGTATTAACTGAATATGTCAAGATGAATCCAAATTCTAATTACGTGGCATACAAATCCAATATGTCAAGCTACCCTAGCAGATATGACGTCAAAAGTCGAAGAAAATAGTGGGAGGTGATTCTTACCTCAAAACGCTTCAAACGCATCGAGAGATGGTTTTCCACATTGGTTAAGACACCGATGTCATGCGACTCCCACTTCCCCTCAGGCAAACCTCTGTCGAATAAATCATAAGTGAGATAAGCGTCGGAGTGTCCCATAATGGAAGGACGATCAAGGGGCACCCACCAAGAGGCACTCTCATAAGTGGCAAAAGGGCACTCACAAAAGGGGCAACCAAGGGGCACACCTAACACAAGCACCTAAGGAGTATCCACCAAGGAGTTTCACTCTGAAGGGCTCACACTAAGGAGGAGGGAGTAGTACTCCAACAAGGGGTTTTCTTATTTTTACTTAGAAAATCAAAAAGTAAAGAAAATGAAGAACAAATTGAAGAAAACAAAGAACATGTGGTGAAAAGTGAAAAAAACCTAGGATTGGATCTACTTTCTAGAGAGAGAAAGGTGTTTTTCTAGAGAGAGGTTGGAGCAAAAAAATCCAAAAGGTTTTTGAGTAGAAAATGAGAGAGAGTGGGACGCCTGGTCCCCCCTTTCTTTTATAGCCTTTTTTGAAAAGATATAATAATATATATTTTTTTTTTTTTAAAAAAGTGAGACTTTTTTTACTGGTTTCGTTCCGAGTTCCACGTTTTTTTTTTAAAAAAATCTGTTTTGTTTTTTTCTTAAAAAAAAAAAAATTTGGCCAAAACGCACGCTGGGGTCAAAACCGCACAACCACTATGCGGTTTTGGGCCCCCTTTTTTGTACCTATTGCGTATAGGTCCCTCCACTTTTCTCCTTTTTCTTTTCTTTTCTGTTTTCAAAAAAAAGGATGTATATTGGTAAATAAAACAAATAATTGTCTGGGAGACTTCTCCTTCTCTCTTGTTTATTCACCTTTCTCCCTCCAGAGTTTTCATATTTCGCCACATGTACAAGGTTTTCTTGCCATTGTCACTGTCAACTTGAGACACACTTTTGTGCTCTCCACAAGTAGAACCGTATTGTCATGTAGCATGGGACCATGGTCAGGGTGTTCTTCCTGTCTATTAACTGATTTAAACATCACAATCACTCCATCTTATGGAATCAGTTAATAAAACCCCATAAAATCCAAAGTGGATGTAGGCAAAGAGCTAGTCAAAGAGCTCAACTTTTATTCATTTAAAAGGGGAAAAGTACAAGCACACACATGCCTGTTCTTTGCAGAGGAAAGTACTATCTGCAAGAAAGCATTAAAGTAGACCAAAAAAAGAAAAGAAAACCACTAGGATATCCAGCTGATGGAGTTTTCTTTTCATTTTGTAGGGTACTTGGTGAGGAATGGTCAATCACTGTCTCCACCTTCGTCTTCATCGTTGCCGCCGTCCGAGGCCAAGGTAAAGAGAGTTAAGCGCCAGTCATGATACACTCCCACCCGACTGGGATCTTGTACTAGAAAGATCGGCGGGTCAATCAGAGGCCTCAATTGCCAAGAACGCAAAGTAGCTGCGACAATACGGGGAATAATGGGGGTTGGGCCGTAAAATCGACCCGAAAGGTCCGGAACATCTTGATGAATCCCATATTATCTGAGAATGAGGAGTGGACAGTAAAAGGTTCTTTGGGTGAAGCTAAGAATTGACACGATGAAATGGCCATAAGTATTCAAAAACTCCAGGCGTACAGGCCAATAATGAAGATGCTAGTGCACAGCCTTATTAGATAAATAGTGAAGCCATCCTGCGGTGTCCTCGTGCTGACGTTCGTGATACCTGCGTTCTCGATGAACACAGATCACGTTCAGAGTCGAAACACGGTTCCCAATAGCACCATTCAACCTCAAATGCTCAACAAGCCAGATATGAAAGCAGAAAAGAGGCATTAACACTCCGGTAAGTAACGAGGTGAAAAAGACAAAAATTCGGGCAAAAAGGATACCTAAAGCAAATAGAGACTGCCGCGGATCTGCCTAGATTCAGAATACAAGTCTAGGCTATCAAAGAGTTCTCCCAAGATGGCGGGTACGTAAGCCCGACCCTCTCGAGCCTGTTACAGAACGGCGATGACCATCAGAGAGCATCGACGACCATCGATATAGAATAAATACTTCCCAAGAAGTGTAATACATAACGCACGACAACGAATCTCGGGATCTTCACATGGACGAAGTGCCGAACAAGGTTCTCTATGTGTACACCATTCGGAAGAAAGACATAGTCGAGGGAATGACAGAAGCATTCTCCCAAAAAGCGACTAAAGGTCAAGCGAGAAATACCACTAGGAAGGGGAGTGAACATAGGACCATCAGAGGAAATACCGAGTATCTTACTAAATTCATCGATGGTGGGACACATGTCGTAAAAGCCAAAGCGGAAAAGGTGGAGGTCACGACTCCAACACATGGCCACCGCTCTCAAAAGATCCATGTCTAGATGAAAACCTGACAAGATTGGCGACATGACCAAGCCGATGGGATCTGATGAAGGAGTTTTCAAAGTCATTGAGATCGTTGACCCAAGCATGAAAAGCCTCCATAGTTTCGGATGAGCAGAGAAAAAAAATGAGAAAAGGATAGGTGATGAAAGCTTTGATGTTGTTGCTAAGGTGAAGCCCCGAATATTTATAGAGGTTAGAAAATAAAAGGACCAGTAGGTGAAAGGAATGCACTTATAAAAGAAAAGAGAATCTTTTTCTTATCATGCTAGAAGGTTATACATCTTTCCCACGAGAATCATGTGGGATAGGAGGGAAAATTCATTTTTACCACCTCACTGAAGTACAAGACAAAAGAAAAAGGGAGCCAAAGTGAAGAGTGAAAGCTCTCTCAATTTTGAGGAAGAAAGTGTCAAAAGTACACATCTTGACAAAAAGGAGTACAAAACACACATGTGAGCAGGTTAAAGTGACTGCCAAGCAGTTAATCAAGACATAGCCAAGGCAGAAGATTGAAGTGTCGAATTAATTGAGTGGTGTAAAAACCCTAGCAATATGCTCAGATCCCAAGATGATGCATAAGCGAGAGCAACCCCAGTCACCATCTGGGTATTTAAAAAAATGTTAAAATAGAATTTTCAAATAGAAAAATGATCTGGTTTTCAAAACCATCTCTCAGACCATATAGAACCCGGCAGAATGCCAAAGAATGGCGGACCACTTCTCGCCACACTAGAGCTGGCAGAAGCATGCAGGTCCAGCGACTGTCCGATCAAGGTCGGCGGTACCGCACAAACCTTCATTCAATTGTAAGGGTCGAACTAGCTCGGAAGTAGATCGGCGAAATTCGTGCCCGACTTCGGCTGACTACGAATGGTTAGCCGAATTCATGACCTAGATCATTGGACTTTAGAATTGACCTTTCGATTGGTGCGCGAAAATCAGGCATCGTCGGCCTCGCCATTCGCCCGCAAGCGGACTCTGGCGAGGAGGGGCATCTGTAGACGCCAAATTTTCGCACACCATTGAGAAACACCCACGTTGGCCAGACCTCGATTTTTGTGAGAAATCTAATAAAAATCAGTAATTAAACCCCCTCCAAATTTCAATTAGAACCGGATCATGAATGAGAACCAAAGTTTAAGAAATCTTAAATCTGGGTTAGAACCGGTGTAAATTAGGAACCGTAGGAAGTCCTCTTGGTTCTAGGTCTTTAGTGTTTGACACGTGTGGAATTGGGATTGGCTAGTGCTAGGTTTCAATTTATTTATGTTTGTTAGAAAATCTAATTTTTAAAAAGATTAGTGGACCCCACTTTAATAAAACAAAATAAGACCTTTTTTCTTTATTTTTATTTTTAAAAAAAAAAGAAAAGAAAATAAGAAACAACACATTCAATATGCGGTTTTTCACCAACTTTTATGTGTGGGTCATGTTCACCTACACGTGACCTACGCGTTTTGTTTTCTATTTTAGCCAAATTTGTAAATAAGTCCCTGTTTTGTCTTTTTCTAAAATTATTTCTCAGCCCTTGCTTTTTAAAAAAACCCCCTCCCAGATCTTATCTATCCACATCAGATAGGTTATTACTAGCCACATATTTTGGGAGGATAAGAAGGAATCTTGGGTTGTTATTACCCACTAGGACACTTGTCCAATTTTGGGTGGAAGCTTGAGACCAACCAATCACAGTGACACATGTGTCCCATTAGAGTTCTATATATAGTAATGGGTAGAGAAATTGAGGGATTCTTCTCTTTTCCTATTTTGGAGATTCTACCTTTCTTCTTTTGGGGTTCTTCTTTCTTTTGGTTGAGGCTCTCCATTTTTAGGGTTTTAGTTCTCTGAGATTCCTTTTTCTTGGGAGAAGATAAGTTTAATTAGGGTTTTGGTAGAGAGAGAAGTTATTGAAAGAGAGGGGAAGGTGAGAAAAAATACTTCTTCTTCTTAGTTCTTGGGATTTCTTTCCATTTTGATGAAAGTAGTTGTTTAGGGTTCTTTTTGTTTGAGTTTTTCATCTCCATTTTTGGGGAAAGGAAGGATTAGCAAAGAATTCTAGGAGAAAATAAGAAGGAAAGAAAACATCGAATCTCTTCCATTCTCTCCCTTACATCACAAGTGATGTCATAGGTTAGAGATTCTTTGATTTTGGTTCTCATTTGTTAGAGAAGAAAAAGAAATTTGAGTTAAAAAAGAAATCTCTACAATCTACTCTAACCAAGGGGATCTCTCATACATTGAATCTTGGGATCTATGCTTGCTAGGTAAAGTCTCTACACCTCCTTTTGAATTTTATGTTTAATACATGTAAAGTGTGAGATAATACATGTAGTGATGTATGGGATGATGTAGGGATTGATGTATGTGTTAGTATGTGATGATGCATGACATGGTGATGAAATCATGATGTAATGAAGAATTTAATGCCAAAGTGAAATTCATACATAGTTTTGATGATAAATGGGTGTAAATTCTAATTTGATGTCTATGTTATGTTATTTAACATGAAATGCATGGATGTAGATTTTTATATGAGATGTTATTTTTACATGCATGTATGTATGTGATGGACCATGCTAAATGGATGTAAATATTGGCTTTAAATGCTTTTATAATTAATGCTCTATAACCATGATATGTGAATGATATGGATGAAATATGTGATGATATGGTCTCTTTTGATTTCACATGAAGTATGGTATGTTTATTTTTTTTATATGAGAGTAAATATTATCATGTTCTCATATACATAATATGTTATGAGCATATTATTGATAATATCATGTGGATGAATTTTTCTCCTTGCCTTTGTTTGCTTGTCACATAAAAAAGAGAGCTAACAAGGCTTTAATTTGTGTTGATTCCATGTTATCTGTCTTGATCTTCATGTCATTTAACGGCCTAATGCATATTATGAACGGTTTGGATCGTTTAAATTCATCTTAGATTTAAAGATTGTAGCTATTTTTTCTCTCTTTTTATTAATGCATAAATATATGATTTAGATCCATATCTTTGAGAAAGAGGTCTCCATAATGTGTGTTTTGCCATAATGAGGTGGTGCATGCTTGATTATTATGAAAGTAGGTTTTTGGTCTCTCATCAAAGAGAGCAAGAAGTGTAGGTTTTAATGTTAGAAAGTGAGCATTTGCCTTGATGTTCTTATTAATCTCATGCCTTTTGACATGTTGAACATATTAGACGGTGTGGATCGTCAAATTTGGTTTAAGAATTAAGTGTGAGGCCTTAATTGGCTCTCTTTTTCTCATATATTTAATCTCATGCACCTTATGCTTGAAATGTCATAATGATAAGGCTCTATATGATTGATGTGCTTACACTACGTTTTGTGTTTAAAGCTTTAACATCGTGTGCGCGGAGGCAGGTTACTTCATTTTACTTGTTTATTAATTTCTAGTAGTTAGTAACCTTGTTTTTCATGTTTTAACTGCTTTGATAGCTTTAGATTGAAATCGAATAAACTTTGCAATAAGCTACCTCCGAGCTTCCAGGCCCGTTCTCTTGTGGTGGGCCCAATGGGCACATCCCTCATTTGGGCCTTAGGGCCCATCTCTCCTCTTTTGTAGGCCTCAGTGCCGATGCTCTTCCTTTTGGGCTCAAAGCCCTTCCTATAGATGTAGGTCCAAAGGCCCACCCCTTGTGTTGGACCCATCGCTCCAACTCTTTCTTGCGGGCACATAGCCCATTTCATCTTTCACGCCGTAAGGGCCTTATCCTTTCACTTGGATCTAAGGATCCATGTCTTTTTCTATCGAACCTAAGGATTCGATAGATCGCCAAACTCTAAAAACAAATAATAATAGAGTTTAAGGTCTCTAGTTTAGTTCCCTTATAGGGTTAGGGCTTGGTACTTTAGATTCCTAGGTTGCATTAGCCTAGGGTTTCGTGTTATTTTCGAGAAGACTTAAGGTTTCACATGAGCTGAAATTCCTATTTTACTCTCACCTTTGTTTTAAATGTTTTGAAGTTTTGAATGAAAATGTTTTTCAAAATTCATCTCATTTAGCTTAGGGTTTCACGCATATAGGGTCAAGATCTTCCTAAAATAGATTAGGGATCTTTAGAAACCCTCGTGCGACATTAGAGCGTAGGGCATGCATACATCGTGTCTTATCGATGTTCTTTTTCTTCCCGGGCACACGTGCATGGTGTGATCCCTTTTTTCTGGGCATATCCTATTTTGGACGTGATCCCATCGTGAGATTCACACCTAAGGGTGTTATGAGTCTATCTTTTTCTTCCGGGCACGTGTCCAGATCACGTGATCCCTCTTGAGGTTCACATCCAAAGATGCTATGAACCCTTTCGTCTTTTGGGCATATCCTATATTAGATGTGATCCCGTTATGAGATTTACACCTAAGGGTGTTATGCATCTGCTTTCTCTTTGGGCATGTCTCGTGTTAGACGTGATCCCTATCCGGGCACGTGTCCTGATCACGTGACCCTTCTTGAGGTTCACAACTGCGGATGCTATGAACCCTTTTCTTTGGGCATGCGAGCATCGCGCATGATCCTTCTCGGGCATGTTTTATATTGAACGTTATTCTTGTTTTATTCAGACACGTGTATACAACACGTGATTCCATTTCAGCATTTGTCTAAGGATATATTTGCCCCTTTTGTGAGAATCGCGTTCAAGGACATGACTTCTCTGGTTTGGCGACACACGTATACAACGTGTGAATCGCCTGAGTTTCGTGTTCAAGGACATGACTCTTTCTTCGGCGCACGTGGCATACTGCATGTGATCGCTTCAGTATATGGTGTATACAAAACCATGTCACATGCTTGAGTATACGTGTACATATTACACGTATCACACCCTTTGTTCGTGCGTAGATATAGAGCACATCCGCGTCACCTTACTTTTTGCACACGGGCTACTGATGGCACGTGTTGCTTTCTTTTGCTACATTTAACCAGATGAATGTATGCATTTTTTTCGCCCCAGAACTACCTATACTGACACGTAGATTTAGGGGGGCTTATACTTTATTTATTTATTTATTTATTTAGTGCAGTTGTTGTTTATATATTGCATTGTTTCGTTTTAATCATTTATCCCCTAAAAAGCTTTTAATCGCGAAGTTGAGGCCGTCCTTACGGACGGGCGGTTGTTGGCTGCCTAACACCTTCCCAACCCGTACCTTGATCCCCTTATCCATTTCTCTTACCGCAGACCTTCATTTGGATTATCGCCATAGTTTTTCTTGGAAAACTAGTTTTAGGGTGATTTTCTAAAATCTTGGGTCTTGATTCCCATAAATCAGGTGGCGAGTCTATACCCCTATCACTTTCATTGACCCCCGTGTGGGCGAATCCTATTACGCATTTCTCACGTGTTCATTCTCTCTCTTCCTTGGAGGTGGAGAGAGTGCGTGCGCTGGGAGGTGCTGGATTCCGGCTTCATAGGTAGTATCCAGATCCTAGGAACGAGACTCCCACTAATCCAAAGCGTCATCTACAAGCTGGAAAGCCGCAAATCTCTGCTTATACTCCTCTGGACATTCAAAAGTACGAAACGTCTTCTCCAACTCCTTGATCCACTGATGAGCCACTAATGGATCTGTAGAACTCCCAAAGTTTGTGGCTTCAAACTCAGAAAGTATTTATGTAACTCCAGTCACGTGGGCGCTCATGCTTGTACCACTGGTGGTTGTGGCACTTGAACTAGAGCTAATGCCACTGGACACCTAGCACCCAATCTAGCATCCAGTCTGGCATCCACAACTGCCCTTACTGANGTGGGTGCTCCTGCTCGTACCACTAGTGGTTGTGGCACTTGAACTGGAGCTGGTGCCACTGGACCCCTAGCACCCAATCTAGAATCCAGCCTGGCATCCACAACTACCCCTACTGACTCCGTGATCATTTGACGTAACATCGTCCACTCCGGCATTTGAGGATTGACACCTCCTACCCGATTCTGACCCGATCCTTGCCCTATCTCTCCCTGTTGTGGTGGTGGAGGAACTTCAGGTTGCAGTACATTAACCTCATCAGTAGGAACATCATCGTTACTCCCCCGAGCACCCCTACCTCCACGCCGACCAGCTCTACCTCTTCCTCGCCTCCCAAATATAGTTCTAGGACACAAGAAAAAGAGGATAAGAAACAAAACTAAGTCTATCACTATCTAAGCCGAACAACAAGCAAACAACAAGGAAAGCAATTCATTCAAGTGCACTCTTAGGTTTTGTGCCTAACGTGTCACAAACAACATCCTAACTTATTTTACTCCCTCTAGGACTTTGAACCTGAGGCTCTGATACCAACTGTAATGCCCCGCCCTCATATTTTAGGTCTGCAACCCTTACTCAATAAGAACTAAGTATTCCGGCGGAACCATAAACAACCTGTAGCTCTAGGTTGTACGCGTTACACCAAGCTAACAAGTAGCTTGCACTCATATTCAAAACACAAATAAAATAAAGCTGAATTTAAACTTTATTAACTTAAAGATAAACTGTCATATGAACAAATGAATGAACGAAATATTCTCAAAGAATAATGGACTAAACATATGTCCAAACTTAACTAAACTTGATTAAAAGAATAATTAATTTCTTCACGGAAATCTAGGAAACTCCGAAGACTTATTCCTGAACTACGAACATCAGCGCTACTGATTATTCGCCTGCTGACTTGGACCTAAAAAGATTAATGGTGCTAGGTAAAAACCTAGCCAGCAAGTTCATTAGTTCCCTTGGCTTAGATTCGGGATAACCATATGCTTCACAAGGGTAAGTGTATCAACATAAAAACAAGATATATCTTGAGATAAGGTAAACATGCATAACAAGATAAACGATTTACAGATTTCACGACTGTTGTGTTTTATGATCTTCAGTTAAGATTAGGTTATCGCAACAAGTGATGCTCTCTAGTTACTACCCATGTTACACCCGTCCCTGTAGTTCACTCGAGACACTGGCAGTGCGCCATGTGAATCCGATGAACCGCCTCAAAATCCGTCCCCCGAACACTGGTAACCCTGTCAGCATTACTTACGTGTCAAGTGATTTCGTAGACCTCACTTGGCAATTCCGTAGACTTCGGTTGGAGAGGACCAGGCCTATACATGACCTAAACTATGTTTGTAGACAAGCAAATCAAGTTATTTAAACACACATCAAGTTTATGGAGGTTTCATTCGCATGTTCTATGTGACCACAAGTATTTATTATCATTGGAATAGTTAACACAAGTCTAAGTATGCATTAGATGCGCATGGATGCATAACTTCATAACTAAACATGTTAACCATCGTAACAATACGTAATCATGATATTATCACTATCACGATATGTTAAAAATACATGATTTCCTATTTACAACTCTCTAGTATCGATACCAACCTTATTGGTATCGATACTGGCACTGGTATCGATACCTGCCTTAGTATCGATACTCCCTGAGTCTGTATCCATACTAGCACCATCTATCGAATAGATTCAAGCCAGTATCGATACATGCTCTATTGGTTTCGATACCCCTTGGGTTATTTTGCGATTTTTGAGTTTGTTATGTTTGAAAACGAGCGATTATTTGGATTTCATCCCTTCTAACATTAAAGTAACCTATATGCATCAAATATACATAGTTATCTTGTATTTAAACCTCCGAAAAACATACCCTCAATATACGATCATAGATTGCATACATTCATTCATGGTGTTAACATATAATCATCATCAAACTGAATTTTTATGCATTAATTAATAGAGAAAGCACCGAAACAACATGGAAACCTAAGTCTACACCAAAAGAGTAAGTTACTACTTGTCTCAATGCAACCGTCTTCCAGCCGCGAGGAAGAAGAAGAAGAATCCCTGTGCTCCCTCTCACGAACGCTATCACTCCTTCTCAAACCCTAGGTTCTTCTCCAAAAAGCTTTCTCTCTCCCTCTTGCCCTAACCGATTGCCTTCTCTCTTTCTTCCTTTCTCTTGGTCGATCTAAGTAAAAAGAACGGGTTTGGGGGTTTTAGTTTCTATTTATAACTATTATAAACCTATACTTACTAAAACTCTGTCAGGGTGCCCTTAGTAATAGTAGGTGCCCCCTAACATTATTAAATGAAATTAAAAGGGTATTACATAATGTTCAGTCTATTATTAACTCAGCGATGTCCTTATACTTTGTTTTTTCTTTTCTAGTCTGCTTTCGATCCTATATCCACACTTGCTGGTGCAATGGGGTCTAATCATTCAGCATCTTCGGCTGTTGTTCAAGACCATTTTAGGGCATTTCAAAGTCGTGGTACTAGATGTGCCTAACATTATGTGGCAGAGGAGGCTGAAGCTAGAGGGTGATGCTTTGAACATTGTTTGTTATATTACCGGGTCAGAGGAAAAAGTCCCTTGTGTCACGATCACTTGTCCAGCGCTGTACGCATGGCCGTGATCTGTGTCCTGTACATATGTAGTGTCTAGTCATAGTCTAGAATGTACTTAGGACCTTTTTGTATATGCATGAATATGCAGAGTCCAGTCATGTATATTCATAGGATAGCTTGTATGTCCAAGTGTTGCAAGGATGAATATTCAAGCGTTAGAATGAATATTCATCCACCGGGCCAAAAAAGAGTATGATTGGTCTTTTGTTTTGATGTTTCCTTTTGTAAAAGTTAAAAAAGTAAATTATCTACCTTGTAGGGGAGGTAGCCTCTACAATCGAGTGGGAGAACCTTGAAGCTTAAAAAGGGCACATTCTTGTGAAGCTTACTCTCCTAGTGTTAGAATAGGAGATAGTGTCCTTGTCCCGTACTTGTATATTCAGTTGGCATATTAATAATATTCACTTTGTTGCTTTGCCTTGTTCCTTGCAGAATTTGAAGCTTCGTTAATATTCATCTAACTGGCTGACTAGTGTACGTAACTTTGACTATAAAACACTAGTGCCGCACGGGCGTGTCTAGCAATAGAAACGTCCCGTGACATTTGGTATCAGAGCTTTGGTTGAGCTAGAACATGGCGGCAATGCGGACCACCAAGGAGCGCTTGGAGGACCTAGAGCTATGGGCCACCAACCTGGAGACGGACCACCAGGTATTGGCCAGTAGGGTGACCAATCTGAATATGATACGGAGACCTCAGTGCAAATGTTGCAGCGTAGTGTACAAGAGCTTACTACACAAGTTCAGGTGCTAATGCGGCTATTCGGGAATGGCCCTCAAGCTCCAAATGAAGCTACATCTCAAGTACGTGTTCCTGATCCACGATGCTATGGAGGGGCCAGAGACGGAAAGGAGCTTGAGAACTTCCTTTTCGACATGGAACAGTACTTTAGGGCCATTAGGCCCGACACGGAAGAGGCGAAGGTGTCCATGGCCACCATGTACTTGACGGGTGATGCAAAGCTATGGTGGAGGACACGTTATGAAGAGATTCAGGCTGGTAGGGTGGCTATAGAAATGTGGGAGGACCTTAAGAGAGAGCTTAAGGCCCAGTTCTTGCCCGAAAATGTTGAATATATGGCTCGTAGGAAGCTTCGGCAACTACGGAACACTGGCACGGTGCGCGACTATGTCAAGCAGTTTTCAGCTTTGATGTTGGACATCAAGGATATGTCAGAGAAGGACAAGCTCTTCTATTTCTTAGAAGGATTGAAGCCTTGGGCACAGACAGAGTTGCAGAGGCAACGTGTCCAAGACCTACCATCGGCTCAGGCCGCCGCGGAACGGTTGACGGATTATACGACCGCAACCGAGCTTGACAAGAAGAAGACCACAGGGGGCAGTGGTAAGCCAGCATATAATAACAAGGGTAAGAACCACGTTGGGGAAAGGAAGAATAGTTATGGTGCAGGGCCGAAGGGCGGCCAAGCTTCGACTTCAGGACAGAGACCGGCACTGAGATGTTTCCTTTGTTCTGGACCTCATAGAGTTGCAGTGTGTCCTCAAAGGCAGGTGTTGAATGCTATTCAAGCCGCAACGCAAGGGCAGAATCCTGGTCAAGGCCAAAGTGCTGAAGAGTCAGCAGAGGAGGAGGAAGAGACCAGGATGGGTGCTCTTCGCCTACTGAATGCGCTAAAAGGGCAGGCGCATGGCTCAGTGTCCGACAAGTCAGCCGCGCCAAAGGGATTGATGTTTGTTGACGTCAAGATCAATGGTAAAGCCACCAGAGCAATGATTGACACAGGAGCCACCCATAATTTTGTTGCTCAGAATGAAGCTACACGACTCGGGTTGAAGTTGGTGAAGGACCAGAGTCGCATCAAAGCCGTGAATTCGGAGGCACGACCGATTCATGGCATTGCCAAAGATGTACCCATTGAGATGGGAAAATGGTCTGGGAGGACCAATGTGATGGCCATTCCTATGGACGACTTTCAGGTGATTTTGGGAATGGAATTCTTGCATGGAGCAAGGGCGGTACCTATGCCATACTTAGAGACTCTTTGTATGCTTGGAGATAAGCCGTGTATGATCAATGCTGTCAACACAAAGACTCGTGGTGACAAGATGATTTCTGCAATCCAGCTTGAGAAGGGATTGAGAAAGGGAGAGACTACATACTTGGCCGCTATGAAGATGGAGACCTCAGGTGCAGACCTACAACCTGTACCAGCCAAGATAGAGAAGTTACTTGGAGAATATGCAGATGTTATGCCCCAAGATCTCCCCAAGACTTTACCTCCACGCAGAGCCATAGATCATCAAATTGAGTTGACTCCAGGAGCTAAGCCACCAGCTAGAGCTCCGTATCGTATGGCACCGCCCGAATTGGCAGAACTAAGGAAGCAGTTAGATGGACTTTTGGAAGCGGGCTTTATTCGACCTTCCAAAGCACCTTTTGGAGCTCCAGTGTTGTTCCAGAAGAAACATGATGGGAGCCTTCGGCTTTGTGTTGATTATAGGGCTCTGAACAAGGTGACCGTTCGGAACAAGTACCCTATACCACTGATAGCGGACCTATTCGACCAGTTGGGGTCGGCAAAGTACTTCACCAAGCTTGACTTGCATTCGGGGTACTACCAAGTTCGCATTGCTGAGGGAGATGAGCCGAAGACTACATGTGTTACCAGGTATGGTGCTTTTGAATATTTAGTAATGCCATTTGGTTTGACTAATGCTCCAGCAACATTTTGTACACTAATGAATGAGATCTTCCATGAGTATCTGGATAAATTTGTAGTGGTGTATCTAGACGACATTGTAATCTATAGCCAGACTTTGGAGGAGCATGTACGGCATCTTCGTCTGGTATTCGAGTTACTCAGGAAGAATCAGTTGTATGTGAAGAAAGAGAAGTGTTCTTTTGCACAAGAGCAGATCGGGTTTCTGGGTCATGTCATAGGTGCTGGGCGTATCCAGATGGAGATGGAGAAAGTTCGGGCCATCCAGGAGTGGAAGGTCCCAGGGACGATTACTGAGTTACGATCGTTCCTAGGACTTGTGAATTACTATCGCAAGTTCATTCAAGGATACTCAGCACGAGTGGCTCCATTGACTGACCTATTGAAGAAGAGCAGACCATGGGGTTGGTCAGACAAGTGCCAGAAGGCTTTTGAAGATTTGAAGCATCAGGTTATTCAAGATCCAGTGTTAGCATTACCTGACCTTCAGAAGCCATTCGAGGTGCACACAGATGCCTCCGACTATGCACTCGGTGGGGTGTTAGTGCTGGAGGATCACCCGGTCGCATATGAGAGACGGAAGCTTTCCGAAGCTGAAAGGCGCTACACGGCTCAGGAGAAGGAGTTACTTGCCATTGTTCATTGTCTTCGTGTGTGGAGACACTACTTACTTGGGTCGAAGTTCATAGTCAGGATAGATAATGCTGCTGCATCCCATTTCCTGACACAGAAGAAGCTTACGTCCAAACAGGCACGTTGGCAGGAGTTATTAGCCGAGTTTGACATGGTGCTAGAATACAAGCCTGGAAAGATGAACAATGTTGCAGATGCACTGAGCCGAAAAGCTGAACTTGCCTTATTACTGGCCGGGAATGAGGGAGCAAGTTCATGATTATGTCAGGACTTGTCTTATATGTCAGCAGGATAAGGTGTTGAGGGACAGACCTTTCAGACTTTTGGAGCCATTACCAGTGCCGAAGAAACCGTGGGAGAGTGTTTCCATGGACTTTATATCTGGCTTGCCAAAAGTGGGGGAGTATTCATCCATCTTGGTGGTGGTAGATCGGTTTTCCAAGTATGCTACTTTTATTCCTGCACCGGTGAATGTCACAGCAGAGGAGACAGCCTTCCTGTTTCTTAAGCATGTAGTGAAGTACTGGGGAGTACCACAGAACATTGTAAGTGATAGGGACACAAGGTTTACAGGGAGATTCTGGACAGAACTGTTTAAACTCTTGGGGTCTCAGCTAAACTTCTCCATAACCAATCACCCTCAGACCGATGGCCAGACTGAGCGTTTCAACGCTCTTCTTGAAGAGTACTTGAGGCACTTTGTGGGTGCCAACCAGCGGAACTGGGTGAACCTTCTTGACATAGCTCAGTTTTGCTTCAACTTACAAGAGAGCTCTGCGACTAGCAAGAGCCCTTTTGAGCTGGTTACAGGGCAACAACCGTCAACACCCCACACGGTTGTAGCAGGATACGCAGGTAGCAGCCCAAGAGCTT
The DNA here is from genome assembly GCA_002174775.1 of Macleaya cordata. Classification (NCBI taxonomy): domain Eukaryota; kingdom Viridiplantae; phylum Streptophyta; class Magnoliopsida; order Ranunculales; family Papaveraceae; genus Macleaya; species Macleaya cordata. The sequence goes on along the minus strand of MVGT01003206.1, from coordinate 60,365 downwards.
ATACTTTTGCTAAGGAATGGCAGAAAAATGCAGAGATTGCACGAGCATATCTGGAGAAGGCATCAAAGAGGATGAAGAAGTGGGCAGATGAGAAGAGGAGACCGCACAACTTCAGAGTGGGAGACTTAGTGTTTGTGAAGCTACACAGGGATAACTCTCATTTCATCAAGAAGTTGCACAAGGGACTGGTCAGGAAGTATGAGGGGCCATTTCCTATCATTGCACGGGTCGGGAATGTTTCATTCAAGGTGCAGTTGCCCAAGTGGATGCGGAGACTTCATCCTGTCTTCCATGTTAGTAATCTGAAGCCGTACCATCCAGACCTGGAAGACCCCAATAGGAATGTGTCGAAGAGATCCAACCCAAACCCAGCACTGGTGCCAGCTAGGAAGGTGGAGTATATTGTAGCAGATAGGCGTGCAGAGAACCATCCGAGCAGATCAGCCGAAGCAGAGTACTTAGTGAAGTGGAAGGGCCTACCAGAAGCCGAAGCCAGTTGGGAGCGTGCCAGTTTCTTAGTGGAGAATGCAGATAAGATTGAAGAGTACCTGGCAGCTAAGTCGACGAGGTCGTCGACCGTCTAAGTGGGGGAGTCTGTCACGATCACTTGTCCAGCGCTGTACGCATGGCCGTGATCCGTGTCCTGTACATATGTAGTGTCTAGTCATAGTCTAGAATGTACTTAGGACCTTTTTGTATATGCATGGATATGCAGAGTCCAGTCATGTATATTCATAGGATAGCTTGTTGTCCAAGAGTTGTAAGGATGAATATTCAAGCGTTAGAATGAATATTCATCCACCGGGCCAAAAAGAGTATGATTGGTCTTTTGTTTTGATGTTTCCTTTTGTAAAAGTTAAAAAAGTAAATTATCTACCTTGTAGGGGAGGTAGCCTCTACAATCGAGTGGGAGAACCTTGAAGCTTAAAAAGGGCACATTCTTGTGAAGCTTACTCTCCTAGTGTTAGAATAGGAGATAGTGTCCTTGTCCCGTACTTGTATATTCAGTTGGCATATTAATAATATTCACTTTGTTGCTTTGCCTTGTTCCTTGCAGAATTTGAAGCTTCGTTAATATTCATCTAACTGGCTGACTAGTGTACGTAACTTTGACTATAAAACACTAGTGCCGCACGGGCGTGTCTAGCAATAGAAATGTCCCGTGACACTTGGCAGATTCATACTAAGATTCTTGACATTGAAGATTCAATACTTTGAATCCATTCATTTCCAATGTGTTTCACGTACTTACAACCATGTTGTCCATGACTTTGCAAAACATACTCTCTTAGTATTTCCGATTAGTGGTCTCCTCTTTGTCCACCCAAGATGCTTCAGCAACTGCTTTAATGAAATTTGTTGTCTTTCCTTATCCAAGAATTTTTTTTTATCTTGTTATCCATTCAAATCAATAATTTATGAATTTGGGTACTTATTCTCTTATCCATACATTTTTTAACCCGCACAAATGTATTTTATATTATTTTGCAGTAATGTTAATAAGAAAAAAGTGTCAAATATCAAATTGGAAAAACGTTGTAAAAGAAATAAGAATAAACACAGAAAATTAACGTGGTTTGATCACGATCGACTTACATCCACGACACAAAAGCCAATAGGCTGCATGTTATTGATCTCCATTACTATGAGATTTTGGGATGATTACACCAACTTATAGAATGTAGGGCATCACAAATAAGTAAACAATTGTGTAGAGATTAGAACACAATTAGAGAAATAACAATTTTGTGTTCTTCTTTTAAGAATAAATAAGTTCTTTTTTTTTCACGTATGAGATTGATGAAATTTTTTCATGCTTTCCTTACAATGAATGAATAAGATATCAACTTGTGGCTTGCCTTTGTGCATGAGTACATTTTTTTGTTAGCCTACGAAGTTCATCAATTCATCTCCTTTAATTATTAACCATAAAAAATGTAGGGTAAGAGTATTAGTATCTCTACAATCGATATATATATACTTCTATAAACTGTGTGCGAGATAGTTGATATTTTTAATGACATAAATAAGTATAAGAGCGGTTTTCAGTGACATCATTATATTGAGTCATTGACACCACGATGTAGATCATCCTCACCAAAATTTTAACAGTTCGAACTAAGATCCCAATAGAGCCTTCAGGGAAACAACTGTGTGGGAATTGTGATACAATGCTTTCTACAGTCATAGATTTGGTATACGCGATACTTTTACTTCCAAACAAATAAAGTATGCACGTCACTTTTGCTTACACTTGGATTTGGTAGACACTGTACTTTTACTTGCAAATATATCAAGTATGCACATTACTTTTACTTACACACGGATTAGCTATACCTAGTACTTTTGCTTCCAAATAGACAAAGTATGCGCATCAGTTTTACTTACACTTGGATTTGGTAAACACAGTTCTTTTACTTGCAAATATATCAAGTATGCACATTACTCTTACTTACACATGGATTAGGTATACCCAGTACTTTTACTTCCAAATAGACAAAGTATGCGCGTCAGTTTTACTTACTTTGATTTGGTAGACGCGGTACTTTTACTTGCAAATATATCAAATATGCACATTACTCTTACTTTCACATAGGTTTTGTATACCCAGTTCTTTTACTTTCAAATAGATAAAGTATGCCCGTCACTTTTACTTACACTTGGATTTGGTAGACGCAGTACTTTACTTTCCAATATATCATATATGACTAGTTTGGTTTGCCATGTCTGCACTCTAAACGTAGCGAGAGAAAGACAGTGTTGTAGTGTTGTTATTCAAGTGAGGTGCTAGTTGACCAACAACATTGGTGGGCTTGATAGTTTGGAGGAGGGTCAGGACATCACAGGTTCGGATGAGTTGGAGGATGATGAGGATCGACGCTTAATTGATGCTTATGCTCTAGAGAGATATGGTTCATACCCCGATATTTGGGTCATGGGTGTCATTCGTATGCGTAAGAATTATACGACTGTCATCGGTGCTAGTAATCGCAAAACCCGCTCCTTATCTGATATGTAAGACAGGTGACCCTTTCTTGTTGTGAAGTATTGGTTTTCCTTTCGTTAGGCGTCAATAGGGATGCTATTATTCGAGTTTTCCTCCATGTCCCCCTTTTTTTTCCAAAGGTAAGTTTGAAGGAGTTTTGTTTGTACTTGTATTTTAGGTTTGGGGAGGTTTTGGCTTTTGTCCCCCATCGAGTTTTTGTTTTTTTTTTAACAAAAAATGAGATGCAAGTTGATGCCGCAAGTTAAGTGCAATATTGCTACTCAAGTGAAGATATTCATGTCGTGCAGCTACTCAACTCAAAGCGCACTTAATTTTACTCTTGAATGTAATTTGTATACAGTTATTGTAAAGTGAAAAGATGTAATGTGATTCTCCCATACGAGGATGTTTAACAATTTTACATTTTTGTTAATTTTGAATACATTTAAAAATAAATAAAAAGTTCTTAGAGTTACTACTTCATATTTGTCTCATTGGACCAACAGTAGATTCATTAACTACAACTTCATTGAGAACAAAAAATACATCAGCTAGCTATTAAATCTTGCTTGAGTTCTATTGTTTAGAAAATGAGGTTAACATACAATCATATCTACATTATACAATCATTTTTAGCTATTAAATGATTACACTCCCAATTAAGAAATCTCCACTACTAACTCTTTTTTTTTTTAGCACCCAAATGCTTAGTCTTATAATCTTCATGTGCATAACAACATGAAATATGAATTACATTAATTCATCTTTGATCTGCATGATTTAGGGTAGACTCCGTCAGGTCGATATATAAAAACAGATACCATAAATAAATCTAAAGTAGCTAATATTCTTTACAACCAGTAAGGTTATTTTGATATCTCTCTCCTTAAAATGTAGAAGGGTATTTTTAAAAACTAAATCAATGAAAGAACTGTCCATATTATCTCATTCACATAAAATCAATTGTCTATATAACACTAGTTTGAATACAACACAAAAAAATAAATAAATAAATAAAAAGAAGAGTCAAACATAAGCATTAAATTATATGTCCAGATAGAACATAAGTGACCGATGTTGTAGCATTGTTGGGAACAAAAGAAGAAGCCCACCAAGACGAGTAGGCTTTTGGACTAAGAACTTAACTTCATCTCTCTTTCTTCACCTTCTTCCTTCCTTCTCCTTCTCTCCCACCATCCTTATTCCTTCCTTCCCAATCCTCGACTAACTACAAAAAAAAAGTATAACAGAAAGAATTATATAATTTCTTACAAATCAAAAAAAAGAAGAAAAGCTTTGGAGATTTGAATACTTATAATTTAGATAAAACAACTTCAAGTCATACACCTTGGCCAAGTGAAAATGAATTCTGGCGACACTTAAAAATCACTAAACCAACTAAACCGAACCATATCTCATAACAAAATTGAGTAAGTCTATATCTATATAGAGTAACCCTTTGTGATCCAACTCATGCGTATATGTCTTTCGATTCACAAAACAAGGAAAGTAACAGTTAGTTCTACGTAGTCTCATTTGTGTGAGCGTTTAAAATACTACCTTTGATACTAGTAGTTTCTGTGAATACAAAAATCAAAGTCTCACGTGAACTATCTCTAAAATGGAAGGTGGTACCAAAAAAAGTCTATAATCCAGGCGTTCTAAATTCTATTGGAACTTTATTCGACAGAATACGAGTTAAAGAAGATATATTAGAGTTGTTTACAACATCCAAGAGCTCTGGATTGTCAAATCCTACCAAAATGAATTCTCAATGCCAAAATATATGGGGCATTGTATCATTTTATTAACAACAAAACAAAGTCAGTCTTGAGGTTTGTTTAGATACCCAAATCAAAACTCATAACTACTTGGCAATTAGTTAGTTTAAACGTGATGAGGTTATAAGGTTAAACTTAGATTATCACCTTTCCATTGAAGGGAGTCCGGGATCATAAATATTTGTGGTCCACTTAAGGCTGCACTCTGTAGTAACAACTATAAGCATTTCATCATGCAAGTAACGATTAAAAAAACCTGTGCAATGGCCAAAAGGGTTCAGCAGTAAATGAGTTATGACATGGCCTGAAGGTACTTAATGGAATACTCTTTAATTGCTTAGTAGGTGTTATGGCCAACTGGATAACAGATTATAAGACTAAGATAAGGCTCCATCAATTAATAAAGAAAAACTACTATATCCACGCCCAAGAACAAAGGAAATATACATAGTATAACTAAAAGAAAAAATCTCGACCACACAAGCAAGAACTTGGAATATTCTCTCACTCCCTCTCTCTTTTCTGAATCAGTTAGGATCCTATCATTCCCTACGACAACTTACTTTACAAGAGTAGTTGACTAATGCACCAACCATCAATTATTCCATTCTGGACAAAGTTTATATTAATTGTTTGACACAAAAGAATAGATAGAAAGATATATTAGATAATATAATGAGAAGGGTTAAGTAGTAGTAGATTCCTTCTAGTCCATTTGATCTTATTTGTCCAATTAAGGAGACAACTGATCATAAACTTTGAAGGATGAGAAAGTTAACCTCTTACTAAGCCTCTCTAGAATAAACTTAGAATATAAAGAACCAGGTATCTTATCGCTAACTAGGCCTCTTGAAGTCAAGAGTTGCATTAATTAGTGCACACCAAGTATTAAAGAAAAGTGAAAGGGCGGCTGTATCTCTATATATACCGTATGCCTTAATTCTTTAATTATTTAGTTTCCTAATTAAGCACAAATGTTTGTTCAAAAACATGGATTATATCAGGCCAAAATGATTTGTAAAAAGAATTTTGAAAAAGAACTCTGAACAAACTACATGTCGCTGAAATCAAACATGTAGATTTTAAACATAAGCTTTATAGGTAGATGTAATTAATATTAATATCTGTAATTAGAAAGTGGAAACTATCTATCTAGTCGTAAAGCGTATAAATAAATAAGTACCTATGTACTTGCTTCCCTTGTCCAAAGCTTTAACATTGTGCCCATAATATTGCTGACAATTAACTTATTGAAATTAAGCACCTAAAACGGAGATGAACAAAACCACATTAATAGACACCCAAAACAGAGTACATATAGATCTCAAAACAAACCTACAATTTAATTAATCCTTTCATTTCACAACCCAAAATCTCGTAAAAGTTTGAGAAAAGAATCAACAAGATCAAAGACAAGCTCATATTGAATAGAGGAGCATAAAATTAAACATAACATTTTACTGCTTGGAGTGAGCAGTTAAACATTAAAAAGTAGAAGAACTTTTTGGTACCAAAGGGGGCAGCGCCGATTACTACAAGAAAGTAATAAAATTCATTTATTACTCTAAAAATTATACGAGCGTGATCTAATTATGTATATAATGAGTACTTTTCTTTAAAGATCGGGAAGTTGATCAAGCATAAACAGAGTCTACAAAAAGATAAATAAGACATAATTAATTAAGTTTACACCTGAAAATATTTGAGCTAGGTTTTAGTCACAATCGGTTAGATTAATGACCAAAGCTGGTCCTTGGACTCCTTGGATTACCAAGTTATAGCGAGCCACATGTAACCAGAAAAGGGGGGAAGAACAAATAAAGAAGATAAAAACAACACCTAAAAGAGCATAGACGAGATTTGTAACCTCTAGTTAAATAAAAAAAAGGGGGTAATGTACAATGGCTGGACCAAGTAAATTCATTTTTTCAAAAAACCATGATTGAGCTAAAAAGCATGATTGAGTTACTGTATATAGAGTCTGCATACCAAGACCCATATGGAATCTGATTTTGGTACACTTAATGAGATACTAAATCTTAATGAGCTACTACACATGCATTAAAATGGAGGAGAATATGTCAAAACAGAAATTAACAAAACTTAATTATGTAAGTATATTTGTATAGTTTTTTTTAAGAGGCTAAATAATCCTGAAACTTTCTTTAGACCCTTCCGTTCTTTTCAATAAAGTCCCACAATTGAACCAAAGAGCTTCAGTCCATTCATGTACAAAATTGAGGCCATCTAATTTACCTTCACAAAACTCAACTAATCAAGAATCCCATTCAAGTACAAAGGTGCATGGTAGTTAGACTAAGTCAAGTTTCTACATGGTTCATAAAGAGAAGAGATTCATAGAGAGAAAAAACCTGAGACAGTCTTTTCTGCAAAATGTGCAACAGGCTGGAGTTTTGGAGGCAGCTAACTTCCACTACCTGCCGCCATTAAACACCCTAAAATCAAACCATTAAGGCACATGTTATACCTAGTAAAACCATTAAAAATAACCCTAATTATCTACTAAACACCATAAAATTAAACTTTTGAGCAGTCAAAATGAAGCCTTGAAATAAGTAATCAAAAGATTGCCAACCCCAACTATGACTCCTATAAATGATTGAACAAAAAACAGAAATATCTGTACAATCACAAACTTCTTAAAACAAAAGAAACCAAAACCCCGCACCGCCCAAAAAAAAATGGCAAACACATAATAAAAGTCTAAAACAAACACAATATCATTGGAGATGGAGGTTTTCTATATTGTAAACATAGACGAAAGAAAGAAAAAAGCAGCTAAGATTAACAAAAAAAACCAACAAAGAGAGAGCAATCCTAGCAGAAAAAAAGCTTCGACATAAAGAGAGAGAGAGAGATTCTGGAGAAAAAGAAAAAGAGGAAGAACCTTTAGATTGAAGTTCCTACTAAGCAGAACAATAGTTTTACCATTTCTACCCAACCCCCATAAAAAATTCACAAGTTACATCTGAAAACACAACAATCTGAAATAAAGCTGAGAAAATTGAACCAGGGGTTGATAATAAGATTACAAGCCCTAGAATTTGGAATTTGATCGTTGAAACATGTCGATCTTCCATCAATTTTCCTAAAATTTTCGATCTAAAATAATCTCGTCTCCCTCCTTCTTCCTTATGTGCTCTTCAAATCCGTCTCTCTGTGTATCTCTTTCCCTCTCTATTTCTCCCATTTCTCTCTCTCTATTCTGCAACTCCCTCTTCCCCTCCCAAAAATCTCCCCAAAAACCTAACCGAAAGAGGAGAACAGATCGTGAGTTTGAATGAGGAAAGGAACAGTGGAGATATGAAGAAGAGATCGGAGCTATGGTTTTTAGAGGAAAAACCCAGAGTCTTGTATCCGAACTCTGGTTTATATAGGAGGAGCAAATTAGTCCAGGAAAAAGAAAAGGATTAGAAATATTGCGCCATAATTTTGGCAAATTATTTGGCCGAACCACACCCTGGATCGGTCTACTGGGTAAGTTTCCCCTTGGCATACCACCCGTACCACAATAAGATTTTACAAATAAGTAGGGAAACTTGACCCAGTACCCCAATCCACGGGGTGTTTTGGCTGAATAATTTGGCTGAATAATTCGCCAAAAATATGGCGCAAGAAAACTAATCTTTATTTTTTTCCGAACAAATTTCCCCCTCTTATATAAACAGAGTCCTGATACAATACTTTTCAGTTCTTTTCTCCAAAACTCTCAACGATCCACATCTTCCTCACTTCCCTTTTTCTTTTTCTCTTTCTCTTAGGGCAGAAAAATCACGTTGGAAGTACTTCGATTTGTTCTCCAAGCAGGTACGATTCTTATCTCAATCTGTTCTCTCTTCTTGCCATCTCGATCTGTTCTCTCTCTCCTCTCGATTTATACAACACAGTAGGGTTTTTTCTGTTGATCTTTATGAACCTTTGTACTACTACTAATAAGAACTCTCTTGCTTCAATTATCTGTATTTTTTTTTGTTGGATTATTATGATGCAAAACCCCATCTCAAAACCTTCAAATCATTTAGGTTATTTTGGAAAAATTGTCTCGACATCCCCCAATACATTTCAGTTTTAGGTTTTTTTTTTTTTTTGCACTTTCAAACTTTATTTTTCAGTTTCTGATAATGCAATGTAGTGGAACATATAGTAAGTTGTTACATTCATTTACCCAAATCATGTACATCAAAATAATGGGTTTCTTCTTTTTTTTTTTTGCTTCTTTTCTTTACTGTATTTTGGCATTTATCTGTGAAATTACTACTTGGTTTAAATTTTAGGGTAGAATCCCTAATTACTGCTAGACTATTTAAGGGCTTGATAGGATATTTTGTTGATTCCTTTTAAGTTTGATGGTTGTTAGCTCATAATATTTAACTTCCAAAAATATATAAATGTCCTAATTAAGCTTATTCTAATTAATCACTTAGGTTGTACTTATAGATATTAATCATATATACCTAGTTTGTTTAAGTCAATTTCAATGACTTGATTACTCGTTTATACAATTCCTCTTTTTTTTTGCTAGCAAAAACTTTTTTATAGTACTAACTTTGTGATTAGGTTTTATTAAGTGTCTCAGCATGCTATTGTTAATCATGATTGGAAAATAATTTCTGTAATCATGCATTTTATGAAAACTTTGAACCGATGACTTCTAATATGCTGAATTGAAAATGCGTAAGTTTTTAATTCTAGCATTCTAGCTAGGTTTTTGAGTTTCTTCTTTTCTTTTTCTTTTTTCTTTTTGGTAAAGTTTCAGAACTTCTAAAGATACGTCAACATGATGAGTTTTCTGTTGTGATTTTCTCTCTCCTCAAGTCACTAAGCTTCCCTAGTCTATGATCTGAAGTCATTGGTTTGAATCCTCAAAGGCTCTCATTCAGTTAAATACCCTAAACAACCTCCATTTCCTGAAGTGTCTTCTAGATTTCTTTATTTATCTAAACCTTGTAGTATTTAATGTGGACCTTCGAATGAATTAGGGTTCTAATCCTAGCCTTCTAAAATAATAAAAAATCTAATATTACTAATGTAGAAATCGGCCCATATAGTAAAGAATTAAATTAGTTAATTAAAGATAAATAAGAAACAAAATGATAATTAAAAGTTAGAGATAGACTAAGATTAGAGATAGAGTTAGCATATGACTAGGTTTACTTTAAGGAGGTGGATAGGGAAGGCCGAACCCTATAAAAGGGAGGCCTACTTGTGCTCCCCTCTCTCACATCAAAAACCCATCTTCAACTTGAAAGAAAAAGAAGAAGAAGAAGAAGAAGAAGAAGAAGAAGAAGAAGAAGAAGAAGAAGAAAAACCCCTAGCCCTAGCCGATTCCTCCCTTTCTCTCTCTCTCTCTCTCTCTCATTCTTTTCTCATCAAGTTTGAAGAAAGCTTGGAGTATTTAAAGTCTAAGGAAGGAAAGAAGAATCGATTCAAAGCCGCATGGAATTTAAGCGAAAAAGGTAGGGAGAACCACCATCCTAAATCTGTTTTTCAAAATTACCCTATTTTCTTAATTAATTATTGATGCATGTTTTTCAAAGGTTATTTTACAAAATTAACGATTTCAAAAAGGTTTTTATGCATAAAAGAACATTTGTTTTGGGTTGTGTGCTCATAAGTGAAAGACTAAGAAGCTACTATGAAGTTAAAGTGGAAGATAAGAGGTTTAAAAATAAATCGTAGTCTTTGTGATAATTGTCTTAGTGACTTAATCTTAGTGGTGCTCCAATGAGAGGTAAAATGTGATATCATAATACTTAAGGGGTTGAACAAGTTTGGAAAAGAAGAGTATGCTTGTGAGGTTTTTCAAAGGAACTTAGATGGTTTCGAAAAGGCATTGTTTGGATGGGCTTGTGTGGCAAAAAGCTTGTGGATTTTTCAAAAAAGGTGTTAGTCATTGACCTACTAAGCTTTGCTCACTCTACATTTATACCCCCCATATAGGAACAAGAAGAAGGACACGAAGTTTTACTAGAAGTCTTGGGAAGAAACTGAAGTCTTAGAAGTACGTATCATTCTAGGACTTAAAGGATGAAGAAAATAGTATTAGATCACATGGGATATAGGATTTGTTTGATTTCTTCACTTATGTGCCTTTGATGACAACGATTTGATTTGTTTTGATTAGTTAATTTTATTTGGAATTATAAAATGAATGCTTGAGAAAGTTTGAATAAGATGAATGGTATAATAGTTTTGATTTATAATGATATATATTTAAAGTATGATGATTCCTTGAGTTATGTATGTGTGAATGACTTTTCGTTTTCTTTAATGTTTGGTTTGGACTCGGATGTATAATCCTAGAAAGTTTCACCTCATTTTGAACTTAAGAAGATGTCTTTCCATATACCCTAGTTGGACCTTGCATGCTAGAAAATCCAGATTTCCTGCACTAGTTTAAGTAGAACACAGTTTCTGTGTAAAATGGTAGATAATTTGCTTCGGGACAAAACATAGAAGTTTTAGGTTTATCTGTCTAGTTTCCAGAGAATCTAATTTCACCTGAATCCGAGTTGCAGTTAAGGGTCTAATCTTCGCCACTGACGCAAAAACTCTGACAACAACTAATTATAAATAGTTTCATGTTAACCCTTAGTTTTGAGAACCTTAGGTGTTTTAGACATTAGTAGGGTGTTTAGTAGAGACTAAACTTAGATACCCTAATGGTTTTACATAGTGTTCAACTAGGCATTCTTTTCACCTTAGTTCACGCTCCGAGTCCTAGGTCGTGGATTCGACTCGAAAGTGGGTCCGACCATTGGAATCCAGGGTCGAGGTATGACAGGTCACCAAGGGCGGGGCGCCACTCATCTCCTTTTAGATTTCTTTTAATGCTTTAGCAAGTTTCTAATTTTCTAAAATAGGTAATAACTTTCTCTACAAGTAGGAATAATTCATAAATAAGTTTCAGCCCATTAGTTGTAATCGGTTAAATTTGAAGAACAGTTTGAGTTAAATAAATTTCTTTTGAGTATCCAATTGATTGTTTTGTATTCGCCAACCTAGAATACAACAAAAATATCCATTGTTTCGAGACAGTATGTACAAGGGGGTAGACTAGGAACCTTTATCCTCAGCATTATTGGTTTTAACTGTCTCAAAAAGCCGGTTTGGTGTGGTGGTTAATCTAGGGCTCTTGCGATGTTGAAGCTCGTCAGAATAATTTACGGAGGATTTGAAGAAAATTATTTTTGAGGATTAGACTGTAAGATCTATTTTTTTGTAATCGGTTGGGGTTTCCATTACCCTGCTTATCCTAAGAAAAATAGAGAACTAGTGAGATATCCCTGCATGGGAAAAGAAAAGTACAGGGAGCACATGTTTTTTTACTTTGTACGCTTGATCCTCAATGCATGTCAGTGTAGTGCAAAAACATGAAAAAAACCCTCTAATGAATAACAGCTGTGCACATTAGCAAATCCCTTTTAATTAATTTTAACATAAAAATGGCCATAACTTTCATAATATAATTCAGATTTGAACAAAATGTATACCCCTAGAATGCAATTTTCAAGATCTTTAAAACAAGATTAGACATGAATACCAAATTAAAAAAAACTCTAAGAAAAACCCATTTACAAAGCAATAAAACTAGATTTTGTACAAATTTTAATTTGCATACAACTAATTTTCAAAATATAAATCGAATTTGACCTATATTTATATTGTTGGAAAGTATTTTTCTAGATCTTTAAAATGTGATCAGACATGAAAACCAAATTCTTAAAAAAAAAACCTTATTCACGAAGCGAACGCAAACCCAGATTGTATGCAAATTGTTAAGTTTGCACATATGGGTTTCTTACATTTTAATTTGCATACCATGAACTTCAATACTTTACCGAACATCAAAACATGCAAGTTTGAAATGCATAGAGGCTTAAAAAATTACAGATGCTCAAAAGGATGCAAAAATAACCTATGCAAATTACAACTTGCATAGGTTTTAAACTATGCAAATTACAACTTGCGCAATTTCTGTGTTTTTTATGTTTGTATAGTCGAGTTATGAAGTTTTTTTTTTATTTGGTTTTGTTGTCTTATCTCATTTTGAAGATCTTGAAAAAATGCTTTCAAAAATATAAATTTTTTCAAAATCCAATTTATAGATTAAAAGTTATAGCATTTTGAATTTTAAAAAATATTATTTTCTTTCTCCACCACGTCACCGCTGTCTACAAGTAAAAACGGTTAGACTCCACACTTCTAGCCAATATAAGGGTAGTTTTGGTATAGAAATTTTGCACTTTTTAAAATAAAAATCGAACTAACAACTTTACGTATAAAACACTAAAAAAGAGGGAAGGCGCTTACAAAACAAAAAGCCATCGTCCCCTCTCAGTAAAATCGTAACTGAAAAAGGGCTTCCTGCCCAATTTTGGGAAAAAAAGTCGGAATAATTTGGGATCAACATTTTGAAGTCGGTTTAAGCTTTGAAGGAGTTTGATCTTCCCCAGACTAACCCCTAATCTTGTCCAGGTGACCTGTGTGTTAGTTTGAAGAGAGTTTGACCATCCCAAAAATAACCCCTAATTTGATCCAAGTAACCTACAGTTAGTCAGTCTGAAGATATTGTTGTCGTCCCTTAACCTAGGTAACCTCCTGACCAAATTGAGGTCACTCAACAAAAGCCGCCAATTCATCCAATGTTATCTACAATAGCTTATTCAATAATGAGTGAGGTTATATAACCCTCCTTATATAACCCCCCTTATATAACCCCCCGCCTGTGGGACCCACGTACAATGCATTTAGGGGCTGATTTTTGGAGAGGATGTTTTTCCCACTATGTATAACATCATATTAAAAAATCAGTTTGTTCTAAAACTTCTAACCCCTCAAATTAGCCCTTAAAAAATTGGTAAGTTTTAAACTTTTATTTTGACAGTTGATTTACAGGGGCTGATTTATGAGGTTAGAAATTTAAGAACAGGGTGATTTCAAGTGAGTATGTTCTCCTCACCATGTAGATCATCATCTAAAAAAATATGCCCCTGATTGCATTTCGTGTGGGCCCTACAAAGGGGGCTTATATACCCTCACTCTTTAATAATACGAGCCACCCACACGCGCTTCGCGCGTGTGGGTTGGATGTCCATCCTCCCTAGACACATGAAATACATGTGGATTGGATGTCCAAACACGCTATGCACGCTTTGCGCGCACCTCTCACACTCGCTTCGCGCATGACGAATTCATTTTGCCCCTCACACGCGAGTTGGCAAATTATGCAGTGCGTTAAATTTAAAAAAATAATTGCATGTGGTCCCACTTACACATGGATCCTAGAATAATATGATACGAATGTTAAAGAGATCATCTGCATAAAAACTTAGCCCTTAGATCAAATTTGAGTGAGCCTTAGAATTAGTGTAAGTGGAGTGTAAACTAAATATAAATAAAATAGATATTATGTGGGTCCACTAGTGACTATGTGTGGTGCCTTGCCCTTCGACTGGCCCCGTCAGCGTGTGCGAAGGACTCGTTGACTCAGCGAGTGGTGCCCCTCCGAAGAACGACGACCCTCTCCTTCCGTCTCGCCCTGCCTCTCTCTTACGAAAAGAGAAGGTTGGGGGATGCCGAGGGAACCTGGGGCATACGAATCGTTCTTGGTTGGTCTTACCTCTTGCCAGCGCGTCCTCGCTTGTCCGGGAGGCCTAACTACTGCTACCGCAATCGTCTCCTAGGTCCTCCTGCTCGAGGGGAGAGCCTGGTCCCACCCCTCTTCCTCTCCTTTCTTTGGAATAAAGAAGAGAGAGTGTGGAGGTATTTTCCGACGAGATGGATCATCTAGTAAACTAGATGATTCATCAAAAAAACGAAAAAAGATTCATCTAGTAGTGAGGTGACTTGCTTAAAGGAAAAGGTAGTTCATCTGGTAATAATGTAGTGTTTTCCGAGAGATAGGAAAGGTTGTTATTATATAATGAAGGGTAAAGAAGGTAATTAATTCAAAAGAGGGGTTTAAAACTTAATGGAGGAATACAACCGAATGACCAGCTTAGAAGCAGTCGTTAGTATAGCTGATGTGGCAAGAAAAAGCATTAAAGAGAGTTACGTGACGAGGAGTGTGAAGGAAGTCACGTGATGAGGAGCGTCAAAGGTAATCATGAGATGATCTGACGTGGAGTTGGGTAGCGTAAAAAGTAAGCTACATTCGTCTATAAATAGGACGGTGATAGAAGGAAAAATAGTTAGTTGATAAAAGACAGGTGAGAACTAAGATCAAACGAGAGTAGAGAGCACTTTCAATCCCAAGTTCTTCTTTTGTTCATCTCTATTTATCTTTATTCATTGCTGGTTCCTTAATTCTATCTCTACATCTACAATCGAGGTGAGAAGATCGGAATTCTGATCTCTCATTTTTGGCACCGTCTGCGAAACTTAAAGAATTAAAATGCCGCCTCGAAGAATTATTGCTCAAAAAGGGAAATCTGGCACTTCTGGTATGGAGAATCCAGAAACTACTGTTCCTGATCAGGAGCAACAACAAATTGATCAAGAAACTTTATTAACGAAAAATCCATATTTGAAAATTTCGACGACTGATTCTGTTCTTGCTTAACTTTTAATGGCTGTGCAAAAAATTCTGTTAGATCATTTGGAGTTAATAAAGGTATTCAGGTCCGCAAAATCCCCTCTAGGAATACGTTAATCATATAGAAGATGATGATAAGCTTCAAACTCCAGATGAGACTGCTGTTAACTTGAAGACAGAGTTAGAAGCAGTAGTCAGGCTAGGTAAAGATGATCTGATTCGATCCTTGGCAAAAGTGCAATAGCAACCTCAAATTCATTCATTAGAGGTTGAGGAAGATTCGGATCCTATTCAGAAACATATACGTGATGTTGAAATTCTAAAAAGTTTCAGGTTCCTAAATTCATAATATTTGATGGATCCTCTGATCCTTACGAACATATTCATCATTACAAGCAGCTAATGGTAGTTTGGGAGACAAATGATGCTCTTTTCTGTAAATTTTTTCCGTCAAGTCTTACTGAAGAAGCTTTTTCTTGGTCCTTGAGACTTCCAATTAATTCCATCTGTAAATTTGCTAAGATTCGGAAGTTGTTCATCTTATAATACATTTGTAATAAGAAAGAGAAGCTCGATATTGATTCATTATTCAATAATCGATAATGGCCTGGTGAATCTTTAAGAGATTTTACCAAACAATTTCGATCTGTTGCGCAATCGATTGGAAGCGTTGATGAAAAAATAGTTACAATTGCATGTAAGAATGCTCTAATTTTGGGAACAAGATTTCATGAAACATTGATCGTTGATCTTCCTGGATCAATGCAAGAATTGATTTCAGGAGCAAAAAAATTTGCCAAGTTGGAGGATGAGTATGCTACTCATTCTACAGAGAGGTCAAACATTTATGAAGTCTCTACAAAAGAAACAAAACGATCAACTGACACATCTACCTTGTCACCAGATACGCAAGATAAAAAGCAACAGATAGAAGGAGAGATGAAAAATTGAAAAACTCTACGAGATGAAAGATCGAGGAAATGGAATGAATCTGTGAAGCAACATGTCCCCTTAAACATGACCGTAGACAAGATTTTGGATAGAATTAAGGATAAGAGTTATTTTGAGTGGCCAAAGCAGCTATCATCGGTTACTCAAGATAACGGAAAGAGTGAGTATTGCGCTTATCATGAAGGATACTCTCACAGCATAACTCAGTGTCGATCTTTAATCAGCTTTATCCAGCGGATGATTCGAGAAGGACGACTTCAAGAATTTGTTGTTAAACCTCAATGTGGAGCAGCCAATGCTGCTACTCACCAGGGGCAAGGTGAAGAAAGGATCCCAGAACGACGTGGAGTAATAAATGTAATCCTATATAAGTCAACAAGTTCCCCAGTAACTTCAGTAGAATTACCTGAACGAGGGATAAAGCGTCGTGCAGCACATCTGAATCTTGTGTATAGATCTGAATCGAAGGTACATAAGTTAAATTTTTTTGTTTCTTCAATTACCTTTACTGATTCTGATCTAGTAGATGATGGGGTCATGCATTATGATCCTTTAGTAATCATATTGACCATAAATAATTGGGAAGTGCACAAAATCTTGGTTGACTCGGGTAGTTCTGCAGAGATTTTATTCTGGCATACAACTGAAAAGATGATGCTCCCAGTTACTTATGCTTATCTGGAACGAGAGATCAAGCTCCGAGTTTTAGCTGGACCAATGTTGCTTTCTGTAAAATTTTTAGTCGTAAACAATACATCACCTTACAATGTCATCCTTGGACGTAACTGGATACATATGATGAAGGTTGTTCCCTCATCATTTCACCAGAAGATTAAGTTTCCTACCTTTGCTAGTATTATGGAAATCCTTGGTGATAGGAAAGCTGTGCATGTATGTATTACTTCTGTTGTAGATTTACGTCAAAAAGATCCATTGTAGCAATTATAGTGGACAGATGGGGTGGCAGGTATAAATACACACCCATCTCCATATGCACAGTTAGTCGTCCAAAACATGATGAGTACTGATGATGTTAAATCTTCATCAACTATTGAAGCCTTGGAAGAAGTAAACCTTGCACCAGGTGAATAGAAGAAATGTACCTTCATTGGCATGGAATTAGATGCTAAGCAAAGGCAAGAGTTATTATCTTTGCTTATTACAAATGTTGATTTATTTGCTTAGAAGATGAGTGATATGCCAGGCATCGATTCATCTATTGCATGCCATAGCCTGAATGTTTCGAAAAGTTTCAATGCGGTTAAACAAAAGCCAAGACATCTTTCACCACGTTACTATAAGGCTGTTAATGAGGAGATTGATAAACTTTTGGCCGCAAAGTTTGTACGAGAAGTTCAGTACCCGGAGTAGATTGCCAACGTTGTTGCTGTGCCTAAAAAGAATGGTAAGGTACGGGTCTGTATAGATTTTACTAACCTTAATAGAGCCTGTCCCAAAGACAGCTATCCTTTACCAAACATCGACAGGATGGTTGAAGCCATTTCTGGACATGAGTTGCTATCTTTTATAGATGGGTATTCTAGTTACAACCAGATCCCATTAAATCCACTCGATGAAGAAAAGACTGCATTCATCACAGAGAGAGGATTATACTGCTACCGTGTCATGCCATTTGGGTTAAAGAATGCTGGTGCAACTTATCAACGTCTTGTCAATAATATGTTCAAAGATATGATTAACAACGCCATGGAGATGTATGTGGATGACATGCTTGTTAAAAGAAAGGAGAGAGAAACGCATTTAACAGACTTGAAAGCAACATTTGACAGGATTATAGAGTATAACATGAGATTAAACCCAGCAAAATGCGCATTTGGAGTTAAGTCCAGAAAATTTTTGGGGTATCTCGTAACAAGGAGAGGAATAGAAGTAAATCCTGATCAGATACTTGCTTTAATGGATATGCAAGCTCCTCAAAGTAAAAAGGATGTCCAGGTGTTAGCTGAAAGTTTGGCAACGTTGGGAAGGTTTATTTTGCGATCATCTGATAAGTGTCAGCCATTTTTTAAATTGTTATAGAAACAGACATAGTTTACCTGGACAGAAGATTGTCAAATTGCTCTTGACCAGATAAAATCATATCTGGGTAAAGCACATGTTCTTTCTAGACCGGTTGACAGAGATGTTTTGGAGTTATATGTTTCGGCCACAGAATCTTCAGTTAGCATTGTCCTTATGCGAACTGAGTCAAATGTGGAAAAACCCATATATTTCATCAGCAAGTCTCTAAATGTATCTGAGATGAAATACTCGATCATTGAAAAACTGATTTATGCACTC